>CABHPQ010112679.1:0-11140 GCA_902168405.1 Peromyscus aztecus
GGGGGAGTCTTTGCCTCGGAGGAGATGGAAATGGGGGTGGGGGGAGAGGGGGACGGGGCGGGAGGAGGGAGAACGGGGGAACCTATGACTGATATATAAAGTTGAATTATGTTGTAAAATAAAATAAAATAAATTAAATGGAAAAAAAATTCCCTAACCTAAAGAAAGAGATGTCTACCAAGGTACAAGAAGCACACGGAAGACCAAATAGACTGGACCAGTAAAGAAAAGTTCCCTCAGTACATAATAATCAAAACACCAAACAAACAGAACAAAGAAAGAATATTAAAAACTGCAAAGGAAAAAAAAAAACAAGCAACACATAAAGAAAGACCTATTAGAATTACACCTGACTTCTCAATGGGGACTTTAAAAGCCAGAAGGGCCTGAACAGGTGTGCTACAGACTCTAAGAGACCACAGATGCCAGCCCAGACTACTATACAAGGCAAAACTTTCAATCTCAATAGATGGAGAAAATAAGACATTCCATGATAAAACCAAGTTTAAACAATATCTATCTACAACTACAGCTTAAATCACATATTGACCCTCACACAATGCTAATGGGAGACTTCAATACCCTACTCTCACTAATAGACAGGTCATCCAGACAAAAACTAAACAGACAATATAAAACAAATGGAATTAACAGATATTTACAGAACATTTCACCAAACACAAAAGATTATACCTTCTTCTCTGCACCTCATGAAACTTTCTCCAAAACTGACTACATATTTGGTCACAAAGCACCTCTCAACAGACACAAGAAAACTGAAGCAACTTCCTGGTCACCATAGATGTAAAGCTGGATATCAACAACGACAGAGACAATAGCAAGTTTACAAACTAAAGGAAACTGAACAACCCACTACTGAATAAAAAATGAGTCAAGACAGAAATCAAGAAAGAAATTAAAGACTTTCTAGAATTGAATGAAAATTAATACATAACACACTTTATGGGACACAATGAAAGTGGGTCTAAGAGGTAAGTTCATATCACTAAGTACCTACATTAAAAGAAAACTGGAGAGATCTCATGCTAGCAACTTAAGAGCACACCTGAAAGCTCTAGAAAAAAAAAGAAATAACACTCAAAAGGAGTAGATGGCAAGAATAATCAAACTCAGGGCTGAAATCAATAGAATAGAAACAACAACAAAACAATACAAAGAATCAATAAAACAAAGAGTTGGTTCTTTGAGAAAAATCAATAATATTGACAAACCCTTATCCAAATTAACTAAAAAGCAGAGAAAGAATATCCAAATTTACAAAATCTGAGTCAAAAAGGGGGACATAACAACAGACACTGAGAAAACTCAGAGGATCATAAGGACATACTTAAAAAAACTCTTCCAAACTCAGAAATATAAAAGAAATGGATAATTTTCTCAATAGTTACCACTTACCAAAGATAAATCAATTATCAGATAAAGAATTCAAATAGACCTATAACCCTCAAGGAACTAGAAACAATCATTAAAATCTCCCAACCAAAAAAAGCCCAATACTCCTCAAAATATTCCACAAAATAAAAACAGAAGGAACATTGCCTAATTCATTCTATTAGGCCACAGTTTTCCTGATACACAAACCACATAAAGACCCAACCAAAAAAAAAAAAAAGAGAATTACAGACTATTTCCCTTATGAGCATAGATGCAAATATACTTAAGAAAATGCAAACTGAATCTAAGAGTACATCAAAAAGATGTACTATGATCTAGTAGGCTTCATCCCAGACATGCAGGGATGGTTCAACATATGTAAATCGATAACTGTAATCCACTATATAAACAAACTGAAAGACAAAAATTACAGGATTATCTTATTAGATGAAGAAAAGGCTTTTGACAAAATCCAACACCCTTCATAAGGAAAATCCCAGAGAAACTAGAAACACACAGGACATACCTCAACATAGTAAAGGCAGGTTACAGCAAGCACATAGTCAACATCAAATTAAATGGAGAGAAACTCAAAGCAATTCCACTTAAATAAGGGACAAGACAAGGCTGTGCACTCTCTCCAAATCTATTCAATATAGTACTTGAAGTCTTAGCTAGAGCAATAAGACAACTGTGGGAGATCAAGGGGATACTAATTGGAAAGGAAGAATTTGAAGTATCTATATTTACACATGATATGATAGGACACATAAGTGACCCAAAAATTCCACTGAGGAACTTTTAGAGCTGGTAAACACTTTCAGCAAAGTGGCTGGATATAAAATTAACTCATTAAAAATCAGTAGCCCACCTATATACAAATGACAAATAGACTGAGAAAAAAATCAGGGAAACAACAAAATTCACAATATCCCCAAATAATATAAAATATCTTGATATGACTCTAACAAAGCAAAGCAAGTGAAAGACTTGTATGAAAAAATACTTAAAATCTTTGAATAAAGAAAATGAAGATGATATCAGAAATGGAAAGATCTCCCATGCTCATTGATCAATAGGATTAACATAGTAAAAATGGCCATCCTACCAAAAGCAATCTACAGATCAAATGCAATCCCCATCAAAATTCCATTGCAATTCTTCACAGATCTTGAAAGGATAAATTTCAGTTTCACATGGAAAGAGAAAAAAACCCAGGATAGCTAAAACAATCCTGAACAATAAAAAACTTGCTGGAAGTCTCACCATTCTAGATTTCAAGTTGTACTACAAAGCTATAGTAATGAAGACATCATAGTATTGACATAAAAACAGAGATGTTGATCAATGGATTTGAATTGAAGACCCAGGTATATGTTCATACATATATATACACCTAATTTTTGGTAAAGACACCAGAAATACACACTGGAAAAAGAAAGCATCTTCAACAAATGATGCTGGTCAAACTGGATGGCTGCATGTAGAAGAATCCAAATAGATCCATACTTAACCACCCTGCACAAAACTCAATTCAAAATACATCAAAGACCTCAACATAAAACTAGAAACCCTGAACTTGATAGAAGAGAAAGTATGTGTGGGGCATACCCTTGAACACATTGACATAGGAGGCAACTTTCTGAACAGAACACTGATAGCACAGGCACTAAGATCAACAATTAATAAATGGGATCTCATGAAACTGAAAAGCTTCTGTAAGGCAAAGGACACTGTCAATTGGACAAAGAGGCAGCCTATAGAATGGGAAAAGAGTTTTACCAAGTCCACATCTGATAGAGGAGTAATATCCATAGCATATAAAGAACTCAAGAAACTAGGTATCAAAAAAACCCCAAATAATCAAATTTTAAAAATCAAGTACAGATCTAAATAGAGAATTCTCAATAGAGAAAACCCAAATGTCTGAGAAACATTTAAAGAAATATTCAACATCCTTAGCCATCAGGTAAATTAAATCAAAACTACTTCAAGATTTCATTTTACACCCAACAGAATGTCCAAAGTCAACAGAACAACTGACAGTTCATGCTGGCAAGGATGTGGAGTAACGGAAATACTCATCCATTGCTGGTGGGAGCATAACAAAGTCTTATATCTACTTATGGAAATCAGTGTGATATTTTTCTCAGGAAGATGGGAATTGATCTACTTCAAGATCCAGCTGTAACACTCTTGGGCATGTACCCAAAAGACATTTCACCCTACTACAAGGACACTTGCTCAACCATGATTGCTGTTCTGTTCATAATAGCAAGAAGCTGCAAACAACCTAGATGTCCCTTAGCAGAAGAATGGATAAAGAAAATGTGTTACATTTACAGAATGGAGTATTAATCGATTGTTTTAAAAAATGACATCATGAAATTTGCAGGCAAATGGATGGAACCAGAAAAAATCATCCTGAGTGAGGTAACCCAGATCCAGAAAGACAAACATGGTATGTACTCACTCATAAGTGGGTATTAGCTGATAAGTAAAGGATAATCATGCTATAATCCACAGACCCAGAGAGGTTAAGTAACAAGGAGGGCTCAAGGGGTGGGGTGAATGCATGGTTCTCCCTGGGAAGGGGGAAATAGAGTAGATTTTATGGGTAGACTGTGGGTGGGGGTCAAATGAGAAAAAGAAGATCGAGGGGGGAGGGAAAATGGGGTTGAGGGAGAGAATGCCAGAAAGACAGCTAGAATTCGGGGGCATGTGTGGGTTGGTATGGAAAACTAGTGCAATAGAAACTTCCTAAAATATATGATAGTGATCCTAATGAAGTCTCCAAATAATGAGGGAGGCAGAGTCCCAACTATCCATCTCTTGTCACTAAATCAAGCTTCCAGTACCATGGCTGGGTTACATTCAATTGAGCTGTTGGTCAAAAGGGTCCCGTGGGAATCCCCCAACAATCCAGGCTGTTGCCAAGACTATAGGTTGCTCTCCCCAAAGTGACAACAGATTAAAAAAAAAGTCAGCAACATGGAAGAAATAGTCAACAAAGAAACTGAGATTTTGGGAAAAAAATAGAAATTTTTGAAATGAAAAACTATGAATCAAACTGAAACTAAAAATAAGCTTGCAGAGCTATTCTTTTGAATATATCTTTCTCATTTTTATTAGTTGTGAATTTCCACAGTGCACACAGGCTGGCATGGTGCTGGAGAAGTAGCTGAGAGTTCTACATCCTGGAGAGAGCACCACGGCACCTGGCTTGGGCTTTCTGAAACCCCAAAGCCCACCCTCAGTGACACACTTCCTCCAACAAGGCCGCACCTACTCCAACAACTGTTGGGGTTCTGAGTTAAGTAGTTTGATCAAAGAAAGATAGACACTGCAGGATGGAGCTGTCTCTGATGGACTGAATGCCTAGCAGCTTCACAGAAGCCTCTTTATTGTTACACAAAAGGCACTTACTTCTAGCGAGTCAATTTCCACATGCAAAACCTCTGATCTAGGAGTCCTCTGAAGGAACCATTACCTAAGCAATTCTGAGACATATAAGACTTCCTGGTTTTTCAGGTATGTCTCCAGACTAGGTTATGCAAAGGCTTTGTGAATCCTTCATGAAAAGCAACTCCATGAACATCAGCTAATAATCACTATTTGCAAAAGGTTACTTCAAAGCCTAGATGTCATCACTCCAGAATTCATGCCAGATACAATGGCTCTGTTGAATCTCTCACTACAATCAAGGTCACACCTACTCCAACCAGGCCACACCTCCTAGTGCCACTCCCTAAGCATTCAAATATTTAAGCCTGTGGGGCTCATCTCATTCAAACCATCACAACGATTTACTGAGGAACCTACTCTTGAAAGCTCAATCCTTAGTACCAGTCAGAGAGGAGGAAACAAACTATATTCAAAAGAGGCTTCTATTCACCACCTACTAGATACCACAGGCTAACAAATGCAAACCCAGTTCTAGGAACAGATTACCTACTTTGGTGTTGTTGGCCATTGAGGTCCCACAGACCTCTAAGTGTTACAGGCTACTACCAAAGCTTTTAGTTACTTTCAAGAACTTGATGGTATGACCCTAATGATGAAGACACAACATACTTTAGTCACATAATAATGGAAATCTAGCTGATGTGTACATAGAAGCTTCTTTCTAAACATTTATCACAAAATATCTAAACAAAATCACAAAAATTAATCAGTTACTTATATTTCCATGTAAGACCTGAAAATTTGAAACTGCTAGGGGAAAACAAAGGTAAATACTTTAAGATATAGAAATAGCAATTATTTTCTGAACAAGATTCCAGTAGCACAGGAAATGATCCCAAGGATTGACAAGTGAGTTACACAAAGTTGAGAAGCTTTTTTTTTAGATCAAAGAAAGCAATCACAAGTATGAAAAGGCAGTATGATATAGACTATATTTCTAACTATACATCAGACAAGTGATTAATATTTAGGATACATAAAGAACTGAAAACATTAAACACCAAAAACCTAAATTATCCCATCAATAAGTTGGTCAGCTAGCAAACTGATAAAATAATTCTCAATACAAGATATACAAATTGCCAATAAGTGGGAAAGTATTCAATATACTATCTGTCAGAAATGCAAATGAAAACTACTTTGAGATTATTTCTTGCTCAATTGGAATAGCTAATATCAAGAAAATAAAAGACAACAAATGCCAGTGAGCATGTGGGGAGAGTGGAACCCTTATTATTGGTATAGCTACTATGAGAATAAAGATGGATGTTTCTCAAAAAACTGAAGTAGAGCTACCAAATGACCCAGATCTTCTATTCTTGGTTATATACTCAAATGATTCTAAGTTCTGCCTCAGAGACACTTGCATGGAGATATATATATATATATATATATATATTTATATATATATATATATATATATATATATCTCACTGCACCATTCACAGCAACATGGAAAGGGAATCAGCCTAGATGTCCATCAATAGTAACCATTAACTGCCTATAGAGCATCAGGGATAGGCCTTGTGAGCCTCTTCCATGATGTAATGTTTGCAGGCCCAATTTTATGTACACATAGTCATAGCTACTGTGAGCTCCTGAGTACAATTACCATGCAAGACAGCATTTCATAACACTTACCATGGGCTCTTACATTCTTTCTCCCCACTCTTGTGCAGTATGCTATGAGCCTTGGAGAGGGTGATGATACATATGTCTTATTTGAGCCTGAACATTCAATAGTCACTTATTATCAGCACTCTGACCAGTTGTGAGCCTCTGTAATAACCAGCACTCACTGCCAAGAAGTTTCTGTGTCCAGAGCCAACAGCAATATTAACATAAGGGCATAAGCATAGTCATTTAGAAGGCAATTTGATAGGTATAATATGTCCATTTAGCAAAATAACAGTAACAGTTTCATCACTAGGGCTTATGACTCAACATGGACTTTTAGCATGTTTACAATACTAGCCATGAGTTCCTGCCTGTGGAATGGGCCTCAAATCCAATCTGAAAGTATTGACTACTCTCAGATCAGTTATATGTCACCATTAAACTAGTGGACCACTCTTGCCTGGCTGATTGGTACTGTAGTACATGGGGTCCTCAGCTGAGTAAGATTGTTGATGACTGTTTCCCCGGACCATAGATAGCACCTTCTGGCACTGTGAAAGCTAACTAACAGCCAAAAATCTTTTACCTCAATTTTAGCTTGATTTTGGTCTATCCTGCATGTTGTATTTTAATACAAGATTGCAACCTATACTATCCTCAAACTCACTATGTAGGCAAGGCTGGCCTTGACTTTACTGATCTCTTTGTTTCTCTCCACCCAGTGGTGGGATTACAGGTGTGCACCACCACACTCAGCATCATGTATGAAAATGTCATAATGAACCTTATCACATTGAATATAGCCTAGTCAAAATGTTATGCATAAAAAGCACATGATTACTGAATCTATTGGGATGGCTAATGATAATTGTCAACTTCATGGAATTTAGAACTACTGTGACTATTTAGAGTTACTTAGAGGGTTTGACTATAAAGATGTTCCAGGGAAGTTTTGGTTAAAGAAGGAACATCACCCTGAATATGTGTAG
Organism: Peromyscus aztecus; assembly: GCA_902168405.1. Taxonomy (NCBI): domain Eukaryota; kingdom Metazoa; phylum Chordata; class Mammalia; order Rodentia; family Cricetidae; genus Peromyscus; species Peromyscus aztecus. The sequence goes on from CABHPQ010112679.1 coordinate 7,467, forward strand.
CACAATCCTGTGGACTATAGTCCTGAACTGAATAGAAGGAAGAAAGCGAGCTGGCTGAACACCAGCATTTATTGCTCTGTACTTCCTGTCTGTGGATGCAATAGGACAGTCTGCCTCCTCCTGGTACTATGACTTTCAGATGGACTGTACCTTCAAACTGCAGCTCTAAATACTCTCTTCCTTCCTTAGGTTGCTTTGGTATGGTATTTTGTCATAACATCAAGCACTGTCACAGACAGCTGATATAATGTAAGTTGGAATAATTACATGGCACAACTTGACAATGCCTACAAGTAGTAATATTGACAGAGGAAAGTGGAGATATGAATGCAGCAGTAGAAGCCCAAAAGGAGTTTCAAATTATAATTTTCTTTATAGCAATTTTGTATAAACTTAATTCTCAGAATTATCACAATGTCAAAAAACTCCAAAGCAAAACTTTGAAGCCAATCAGAATGTTAGAACAGAGATTGATTTACAAACATTTAACAAAGCTAAGCATACTTAAAATGAGCAGCACATAATCACAACTGTGTGAAGAACTGAAAGAGAAAAACAAGTTAAACTAAGGATGTTTTGATGAGGCTAAAGAGAAGAACTATAATTAGCTTGGTAAATGTGTTTCTCACAGCATATTGGGTTAAAACTCCTGAAATCACTTCATATTTTATACTAGAACTGAGTAAGTATATTGTACATAATCAGAATGAGTTTTCTTGTGGCTGAAGCATAAAAGACATATGGTGCGAATAGCTATACTGCTAGAATGAACTTTGTGACACTAGGTTAGAATCATTTCTCATGCATGTATATGATTTTTAGTATAGATACCAAAGTACAGCTGTGTATATATGTATATGTTGACATAGAAACATGCTTTTACAGGCTGTATGTCTCAAGTAGGCCTGGATATTGTGAAGCCTCAGAAAAACGAGAACACTTACATTTTGTGTAGTTCCTTTAAAAACTATTTCTCATTGTGTGTGTGTGTGTGCGCGCACATGCGCGTATGCATATGCAAGTGCTTTTGTGTACGCCATGTACCTATGGAGGCCAGAAGCAGATGAAGGATTCCCTGGAGCTAGAGTCACAGGCGCTTGTGAGCCGCCTAATGTGGGTGCTAGGAACCAAATTTGAATCCTCTGGAAGAACAGGAAGTGCTCTTAACCACTGAGACATTGCTCTAGTTCCAAGTTTCTTGTTTTATACAAGATGCAATCCAGGTCTTATATATGCTAGGGCAGACTTATCATCTCTGTGTCATCTTCATTTTAAAATATCATTCTTCAATAGAGAAAAACAGGGCTCCTTATGGAAGGTAGTGGGTTTTTAGTTCAGGTTCAAGGAAACAAATGTTAACTGCAAAATTAAGATACTGCTGGGGAAAAAAAAGTCAACCCAAAGGAAATTGCAATGGCCCAAACTGGAAAAACTAAGTATTTGTACTCATTTCCTAGGAAGGCAGCAAAAAATAACCAAAAACTACAGAGCTTAAAATCATGGTGATTTGGTAGCTCACAGCTCTACAAGACAGGTGTCCAAAAGCAGGATGTCAGCACAGTTGCTTTCTTCTGCAGGCTCTGAGGGATGATCTATTTTATAAATCCACCTTAGATTCTAGTAATTATAAGAAAGCACTGGTGATTCTAAGTGGGAGAAGTTTAATTCCAATCTTTGCCATCATTTTCACATAGCATACTTCTCTCTGTCTTCTGTGTGTCATATTCCAAATTTCCATCTATTGTATAATAACACTGCACAAATTCAGTTGGGTAGCTGTTGCCTTGCTTGCTGACCTTGACCAGATGTCCTCCCTATGCTGATTCCCTGCCGGTTTCCTTCCTCCTGAACGCTCACCGGAGGTTCCTTGTTTGTGTATCCTGCATATTGGGCGTTAACAGCTTAGATGCAAGAATGTAGAACATCCGTAGCGAACTTCTGCCCTCCTGGGTTCTCCCATTGTGCTGTAAGCCTGTATTTAAGGTTTCCTCCCTCCTTCAATAAACTGCTGAGACAAATGACCCGCTGTCTCTTGTCTCTTGTCTCGGACCTCACTCGGATATGGTGAACAGGTGGCGCTACAATTCAGCATACTTGTATTTGAACTGAATTGCATGTGAAAAGACATTATTTAAAAATGAACTCATGGTCTCCACCAACAACTCCTACAGTCACTCCCTGGAAACTTGCTGGCTATGATGGCTAGAGAATCAGATCAATGCCTTATTCAGCCATCATCAGAGAAGCATCCTCCTGCAGTAGTTGGGAACAAATACAGAGACCCACAGCTAGACAATGTGCAGAGAGTGGGAGACCTTGGAACACTCAGCTCTAACTGGGATGTCTCCATCAAATCCCTCCCCTCAGAGCTCAGGAAAACCTGTGGAAGAGGAGGCAGAAAGAGTGTAAGAGCCAGAGGGGATGGAGGACACCAGGAGAACAAGGCCCTCTAAATCAACAGAGTCGATGCACATGTGAACTCACAGAATCAGATGCAGCATGCACAGAGTCTGCATGGGTATGCACCAGATGGGGTCCTGTCACTGAGAGAAGTGCGCACCAGCCCCTATCCCTAACTCAGAAGCTATTGATAGTCACTCATAAGTGAAAAAGAAGTTTTCTCCAACGGAGTCCCACTGGAGATACAAACAACTCTTAAGGAGTGGCCCCATTCCCAGCAGTAAATGGACAACACAAAAAGAACTCAATGGCTTCTTTTTTGTTTTATCTTATTTTCATTTATTTTACTATTATTCTTTAGATTCCTGTTTATTTTCTTTTTATTAAAATTTTCAATTTATTTTACATACCAACCACAATTCCCCCTCCCTTCTCTCCTCCCATTCCCTCCCCCCACCTCCTTCCTACCACCCCCACCCACTCCTCAGAAAGGGTAAGGCCTCCCATGGCAGTCAACAAAGTGTGGCATATAAAGTTGAGGCAAGACCAAACTCCTCCCCCCCACATCAAGGCTGAGCAAGGCATCCCACCATAGGGAATAAGTTCCAAAAAACCAGCTTATGCACCAGGGACGGATCCTGGTCCCACTGCTAGGGGCCCCACAAACAGACCAAGCTACACAACTGTCACCCACATGCAGAGGGCCTAGGTTGATCCCATGCAGGATCCCTAGCTGTCAGTCTGGAGTCCAACACATGAGCTCCCATGAGCCTGGGTCAGCTGTCTCTGTGGGTTTCCCTGTCATGATCTTGACCCCCCCCCATCACCTTGCTTATATAATCCCCTCTTCCTCTCTTTAACTGGACTCCCAGAGCTCTGCTCAGTGCTTAGCTTTGTATCTCTGCATCTTCTTCCATCAGTTACTGGATGAAGGTTCTATGATGACAGTTAGTGTATTCACCAATCTGATTACCTGAGAAGACCAGTTTAGGCACCCTCTCCACTATTGCTAGTAGTCTAATTTGGGGTCATCCTTGTGGATTCCTGGGAGTTTCCCTGGCACCAGGTTTCTCCCTAACCCCATAATGGCCCCCTCTATCAGGACATCTCTTTCATTTCTCTCCCTTTCCATTCTTCCCCCAACTTGGCCATCTGGATCCCTCAAGTTCCTGTCCCCCATTGCTACCCCTCTACCCCCTTACCCCGGTTTACCCAGGAGATCTCATCTACTTTCCTCTCCAGAGTGATCCATGCATCCCTCTCAGGGTCCTCCT
>CABHPQ010112681.1:15680-27552 GCA_902168405.1 Peromyscus aztecus
GCACATTAAGAAAAATTTGGAGACTTGAGGTTTCAAGGGTGATTTCTTCCAAATACTTCAAGAAGAATTACCATGAACTGTTCACAATGTTTTACAAAAATTTGAAAATATGTAAAAGCTTCTCAACTCATTCTATATGGTTACCACTACTAGAATAACAAAGATGAGTAAGGATGCTACAAGAAAAGGAAATTGGAAATTAATATATTTTCTGAAAACTGAAGCAAATCTCCAGATTCAAAGAATTACACATGATCGCCATTTGAGAATTAATTCTGTAATGAAGGTATAATTCTTATATAAACTGATTATCTTGGTACTCTTCTATTGCTGTGAAGAGACACCATGACTAAAGGGACATATGGAAGAAAGAGTTTATTGATGGGGTGGCTTGCTTACAATTTCATAGAGTTAGGCTATGACCATCAAGGGAAGAAGAATGGCAGTAGGAAAACCGGCATGGCACTGGAGCAATGTCTGTGCGCTTATGTCCTTATTCACAAGCAGAAGGCAGAGAGGTAGAGAGAGATCATCTGGAGGTAGACAAGTGCTACTTAAGAGTGGCATGGGATTTTGGATCCTCAAATCTTTCCACCAATGACACACCTTTTTCAAAAAGGCCACACTTCATAATCTTTCCCAAATGGTTCCACCAACTGGGAAGCAAAACTTCAAATACATTAGCCAATGGGGGCCATTCTTATTCAAATAATAACATTCCACTCCCTGGCCTCCATAGGCTTCTGGCTATATGATAATACAAAATCCACCCAGTCCCACTTCAAAACACAGTTTACGGGAAGATGGCTAGCTAATACAGAGTGGATGTTTTGAGTGAGTAAAAATGTTCTGCAATACTTGGATTTGGCAAGGACATATGTTTATAATGTAGTTAGGAATTAATCTGGTTTAGTTAAGTGGCAGTTGGAGGTTCTCCTGCAAGATCCATGACTTAACTAGCCTTGGGAAATTGGCTAGGTTTCCAGTACCAGTCATGATTTCCCCCTTGGTGAATAATCCTTAAAGTCCAATTAAAGAGTTGTTGGTTACAAACAAGATGTGAGTATCACTCTTGCACACTAAGGGCTTTTCTGCCATATTGGCCATTGCTGACATTCATAGGCATCATAGCCAGATAAGACTAGTGGTTGCTTCTTCCATTGTAAGTTTGAATGGCATCTACCAGCGGTATGGAAGCTAGTCTTCATGGAAAAGTCTTTAGTATCATATCAAGTTTGGGTTCTCCAATTCCTGTGCTCTAAATACAGTGTCTTCAGCAATAGGAGCTTACCTTTCACCTCTGGGAGGCAACTTCCAGAAACAACAGTATCATATAGTATTTTGAGAGTTCTTTGTACAAAACTGAGCAACAACTCAAAAGGAGGCTACTCATGCCTAATGTTGGGGTTTTATTAGATAAGTAGGGCTCTTACAGGGAGCATTGTCAGCCCCAGATAGGTAAATTTCATTAAAGAAAAATATATATCATGTAATTTTAAAATAGAAAATAATGTGATAGATTATGACTTTTCAGACATCCTTACCATTGTTATACCTTTCTATCTCTATCTCCTGTATTGACCTCCCTTAGCCCTTATAAACCATTCTGTTTTTCTCCTACTTCCCCCTTCAAATCACTTGTACCTAGTAATTCTCCCTTTCTCTTTCTCTCCTCATGATTCTGTTCTACTTCCCTGGTATTTTCAGTTGCTGTAGGTTGTAAAATAACATCTGAATATTCAGAGGTAAGATCACAGATAAGGGAGAATAAGGCACATTTGTCTTTCTGGATCTGGTATGCCACACTCAATATGATCTTTTTGAGTGTCATTAATTTAATTGCAATTTTCATGTTTTTTCTTCACCGCTGAGCAGTGATCCATAGTGTTTATGTACCACATTTTCATTATCAATTCGTTGGGTGAAGATATTTGGATTGTTTCTGTCTCCTAGCTTTTATCAATAGAGCAGCCATGAAAATGACTGAGTAACTACATTTTAGAATAGGATTTGGGGCTTATGTGAAGGAGTCAGAGGTAGAGTTTTAGCTTTTTGGTGGTTCTCCAGAGAGGCTGCAGCAGTTTACAGCTCACCAAAGTTCGAGTGTTCCCTTTTCCCTACAACTTCTCCAGGATTTCTTGTCAATTGTCTTGTTGATTGTTGCCCTTCTGACTAGGGTAAGTTGAAGTTCCAAAATTCTTTTTATTTGCATTTCATTAATTGGCAGGAATGATTATTATTTTTTTGTGATATTCACAGCCACTTTAATTTCTTCTTTTGAGAACTCTGTTTAGATTCCTAGCCAATTTTCAAGTGGGTAGTTTTTGGGTTTGATTGCTTTTGAGTTCTTTTTGTAATGTGCATATTAATCCTTTTTCATATGCACAACTGGTAAGATGCTCTCCCATTCTGTGGGCTTCTTCTTTATTCAACTGACTATTTCTTTAGCTGTGAAAAAGCATTTTAACTTTCCAAGGTTCTACTTTCAATTGTTGACTTCTATTTCTGTGCAAGTAGGTACTGCTTTTGAAAGCCCCTTCTTACACTTATATCCTGTGGGGAACTGAATGGTTTCTTTTTAGAAGTTTTCATGGGTTTTTGTTTGTTTGTTTGTTTGTTTGTTTTACATTTAGGTCTTTGATCATTTTAGAGTTAGCTATTACACAATATGATAAATATGGTTCTATTTCATGTGGACATTCAGTTTTCCCAGCACCATTTGTTGAAAATGATATCTTTTCTACCCTGTTTGATTTTGACATCTTTTAAAAATATTATATGGATGTAATTATGTATACTCATGTTTGGGTCTTTGATTTTGTTCATTATTCTACATGTTTTTTTTTTCTGCCAGTACCATACTCTTTTATTATTATGCTCTGTGTTTATTTTGAAGTTTGGAATAGTAATCTTTCCAGTGATTTTGTTCGTGATTTCTTTGGATATATGGGTTTTTTTGTGTTTTCACATGAATATTTGGATGGTTTTTCTATTTCTGTATAGAAAGAAGTAGGGTTTTAATTGTGATTATAGTGAGTTTATAAATGGCTTTTGGCAGAATAGTCATTTTCACAATGTTAATTGTACCAATCAGTGATGAGCATGGTATCTTTCCATTTTCCAATGTCTTTATCTTTCTGCAGAGATTTAAAGTTTTCATTGTAGGGATTATTTTCGCCTTCTTGGTTATATTATTCCTAGATATTTTATTTTCTTTGAGGCTAATGTGAATGTGAGTGGGCCAGTGATATATTTCTCTGTATTTGTGTTGTTGGTATACAAGAATAATGATGAATTTTTCTAATTTTATTAGCAAATATTCATTTTAGACATTAATGGGCTTATTATAAATACATTTTCATAGAAATGCATCACATATTTTGAATATATAACTGCAATTCTCCCCTTTCTTTTTTTTTACTCTCATGTCACTATTAATTCTTTACATCTTGCTTCTACTTTTCTGCCCTGCATACTATAAAAGTTTTGGATTTCACAAATGAAGAAAAACACTAAATATTTGTCTTAGTCTGAGTTATTTGGCTTAATATGATGATCTCCAGTTACTTTTATTTTGCATAATAAACATTATTTCATTCTTTTATGTGTTATTAATGATATAGAATAGTTGAATATTGAAAACATTTAATAATAAAAAAGAAGTCAGAACAAAAAACCCTTCTATTTTACTATCCCAATTACCTGCTCTTTTTTGAAAAATCAAATCAATACACAGTGAAAATATATTATTATATGTCAGAAGATGATTGGAGAATCAAATATAGGATAACTATTACAGACATAGCTTATTTTTCTGGGGACTGATGAAGCTGATATTGTTTTACAACGTTAAAGGTATACTAATATTCATATAATTGTACATGTTGAAATTGTGATTTGTGTTTCATTTATTTCAAAATGTATGTAGAAATGTTTTATTATAGCTTCTGAAAGACAAGTTCTTTATATGTCAATATTTCAAAGTAGCTAAATACTTTATAAATTGTGTCCCATAAATTAGATTGAAGTCTCTCTTTTAATTGTGTCATCAATGGACTGATTACGAGTTGAAGTTTGACTTTCTTAAAATTGATTCAGTAATCAAAATATTAAATTATAGTAATACTGATAAAATGGGTCTGAATTTTTTTAATGATTTACCCACCTTTTCTTATGGAATTAAATTATCTAGTGCACTCTAATATATTGTTTAGTTTTCATAAGGAATACATTCATGAAACAGAGCAAAATTAAATAAAATTATGTGGCATTAACAAAAATTACTTGATAATTGTATAAACAAGTTTTATGGGCCATAAACTCTACTTATGAATGAAAACTGTACATATACTAGAAGCAGAAGGCAATTAACATCATTAAATATAAATTTGACCTTATTAATTGTGTTTATTTATAGAGTAGTATTATTGATCATCAGATAAGTAGAGATTTTTTTTCACATAATTAGGTGAACAAATATTTTTGACACTCTGTAATTAAGAGACATACAGAAACAGTTGCCAAAACAGATATAATGAACTATAAAAATTTTAGTTAATTAAAGCATCTTTATTGACTTAATTGACTGACATGAGAAGTAAATGTTATCTCTTTTGTGAAAAGAAATTTTTGTTAATCAACTTTACACTAATAAAATGTATTGTTTATTTTGTTACATATTGGCATTATAGCAGATTTGATTTTTAAATAAATTTGTACTATTTTGTCAAATAATTACTAAAAATTTATTATAAATTTAATGGGATTTTTTCAAGAACTCTGCATTAAATTTGTAAATTATCTACTCATAGCACATTGGGATAAAGTCCATACTAATTGAGTTAAAATATTTCTATACTTCTGGGATACTGATCAGAATAAGAGATCATAGTACACCCATATGTCAAAAAAAGACTAGTGTTGATTCTATATCTTGGAATAGTTTCTCATGTCATATTAGAAAGATACAGCATGAGTCAAACTTAATAAAAATAAAAATTGTTTCTTCAAAACTCAATTCCATATTTTTTTCTTCATCATATAATTATTTTTTCAAATCTCATTGTGATTTTTACATTATTAGACAAAATTTCTTAGTGACAAATGAGAGATTTTTGTCATTATAATATTCATTACAGTCAGATATATTACTGATGACACAATTGAAATACTTTTATTGGAGATATTAGACACTGCATAGTTTATAAATATAGAAAGATGCTGAACAAAATTTATAGGAAAGTATTTGGAGAGCCACAATTATCAATATATTTCTAAAAGCACATTTTATTTTTATTCATCTTATTAATATTAAGTTTTTTTCAAACTAACAAAACATTACAACAAAAATTGATAAGCTCATATGTATATTATATCATAATAATAACTCAGATTAATCTAATTGTTTGCTTTCTTGCATACTGAGTTAATGAGTATAAAAGAAACTTTAAGGAACTATGTAAATCATTTGTGACTGTGTTATATAAAACATATTTGACATGAGAGGAAACAGGATTTCAAATTGAATAACTGAACAATGTTATAATAGGCATGTTACCTTGACATCATGGATAATGGTGGTCTTTCTGAACCATTATAATCTTTAAACGAAGATTATAATGATTCAGAAAATATTAAAATGTACTTAAACACTTTGTTAGTTTTAAGGCTCAAGTAATTAAATTCATTAAAAGAGCAATTAAAATTCTAAAATAGTGACACACAGGATATGTTATTAAACGCTTACCTAAGAGTCTAAACTAATTTGTTTTATTATTTTCTAAATGAAAATGGAATTTCTATTTCTCCTTTTGCATCAATTTTCCACCAAATAACATAACTTTATTCATTTTATCATTGAATAAAACTCCATTAGGGATATATATATATATATATATATATATATATATATATATATCACATATACATATTATATATACATATATATCAGATATATATGCATGAGCACCTACACACATATATGTATACATACACACACACACATACACACACATATATATATATCACATTTGCTTTATTCATCCACATGCTGATAGATGGACTGGTTTAAATCTTAGTTACTTTGAATAGTGTCACAATAAACAGAAATGAGCAGGAATATAGATGGTATAGATTGCTTTGTATACATTATTGCATAGGGTATACTAATCCCAATACCATCACCAGTATTTATTATTTAAATGTTAGTCCTTCTGACTTAAATGAGATTAAATTCAATGTATTTTAATTTACATTTCCATTATCTGAAGTATATTCAACACTTTTCAATATTTTCAGTAGCTTTTAAATTTTCTTCTTTTGAGTACCTTCTTCCCATTTCATTAGTCCCCTTACAGATCATGTTGCTTTATTTTCAGTAATTGTTTTTTGAATTCTTTGTATTTTTTTTAATCTCTAAGCATTTCTGTCAGACAGCAGCTAGCAAAGATGTTCTCCTATTCTGTAACAAGACTTTTCACTATATTGTTTCTTTTGCTGTGCAGAAACGTTTTAATTTTATACAGCTCCATTTTTCAATCAGTATTATATTTGAATTTTTATTACAATTATTTATTTATGTAAACATGTCTTTGTCAGGTGAGGTGGGTGGGGCGGTGGGGAGTTCACATGTACCACAACAGGCATGTGGACTTCAGAGTCTAACTTGTGGGGGTTTGTTCTCTGCATCCATGATGTTGTAAGGCTCACTGGCAAGCTCCTTCATATCCAGAGTCATCTTGCCAGCCCCTGCTGTGGATATTGCTCTACATAAATAAAACACTGATTGGCGAGTAGCCAGGCAGGAAGTATAGACAGGACAAGGAGAGAGGAGAATGCTGGGAATTGGAAGGCTGGGTGGGAAAGACCTGCCAGCCACCACCATGACAAGCAAGATGTAAGGTACCAGTAAGCCACAAGCCACATGGCAACTTATAGATTAATAGAAATGGGTTAATTTAAGATAGAAGAAGTAGATAACAAGAAGCCTGCCACGGCCATACAGTTTATAAGTAATATAAGAGTCTGAGTGATTATTTTATATGTGGGTTGTGAGACTGCAGGGCTTTGTGGGACCTGGAGAGAAGCTCTCCAGCTACAAATGGAGCCCAACAGCTCGAATTTCCACCTTAAACCTGAGAATTTTTAATAAGCAATTCTAAACAAAGCCAAAACCAGGTTCCTGCTTCATGTCTCATACGGGCAGCTAGATGCTGCAAAACACAGGTTTAAGCTACTGGCGGGTTCCTCGCATTTGTGCTTTACCTGCAGTATGGCCAGAATGAGACAGCTACAAGTTGCACATTACGCTGCTGCTGTGTGGTGAATTTAGCCTTTGCTAGTACAAAACAAAAGGAGGTTTCTGGGGTACACGCTGCTTTGATAAAAACATAGACCCACTATTTCTGAGACTTGGTGGCCCCCAGAGCTGGTGAAAAACATACCACCACCATGTTGGCAAGCTGAAATGGGCAGAGCCAGCAGTCACAGTGTCATTTCAGTCTTAAAAGGCTACATTTTAAAGCAATAGGTTCACAATAAGACTGATTCAGATGGAATAGTTTACAATTTATGTAAAAATGGACGTAGGCTTGATAGAGAGAGAAAAAGGAATATATACAGTTATATAAACAAATAGATAGTTTTTAAAAATAAAGTCTTTAAAGAAACAATAAAGGTAATAAGCCACGTAAAGATGGCTATCACACAGAGAATCTGGATTATGTTGTCTTTGATATTCATAACTGAAGAAAAACATTTGATTGTAAAAGCTGTTGAGTTATGCCAAAATGTAAATTTTAAAGGTGCCTTGACTTCAAAGTTTGGATATAAGGATATGTTACTTTGGAAAGGAGGCTCTGCTTTTGTTTCCACAGAAAGCCAGAGGCTATGGATTTGTTCCAGATTAAGATACATCAGGTTTGACCAGCCAAGACCCCTTGAAAGGTCTCCGATGACACCATGGCCCAGATAATTTAACATCCAGAATGGTTTCAAGGCAACTGGCTCAGACAATACAGCCTCACGGACTACCCCATAAGCCTAAAATTTTCTTTGTGTCCCCATAAGATACAGTGCCCCCCCTCCAGCAGGAAGTAGTAAGAAATGCTACGCCCAAATTCCCAAATATACCAAGTTGGCTTTAGAGATGGAATTGGCTCACTCCCCCTCTAAACCCAGACATATTCCTAAAATAAAAGGTTAAAAGATTCCTTTGTCCCATATCAGAAGAGCCCTCTGGTATGGAACAGAGAAAAAACAATATTTTTATTTAAAACAGGTTGATTATAAATACAATCTCTTTCTAAAGAAAAAAAGAGAATATGACATAGATATATAGGATAGAGATATGATAAGATAAAAGGGTAGATTAATGAACCTACTATTAAAGAACAACAACTTGTTTAAAGTGTTTTACATTTGGTATAGATTTTAGTTTATGTTTAAAATGTACATTGGTATAAATTTTAGTTTATTGATGCAAACTTAAAGTTGATTTTGTTATACTGTGTGTATATTTCTACTCTTGTTTGAGGTATTATGTTTATGTAACTCATTTAAAATTATAATGGAAAATTAAAAAATAGATTAATAATTAGTCATCTATGATAATCATATTTGTAGCCATGTTAGTTATGTCTTCTAGGTATACATAGATATATAGATATATTTCAGATAGATAAGTAATCTTCAAATACTTCAAAGACCTACAGAATATGGCATTTAAAATATTTTAAAAATTTAGACTTTCTGGACAGTAAGATATGTCTGCTCCCGGCAGTACCGATTTACTTCAGAGAGGAGGATGGGCATCGAAGACACTCCATATGGAGTTTATCTTCACCTTGACAAAAATAGCTATTTGGCCTAGAAACTGTTCTTGCCTGGACTGCTTGATCAACTGGACATGCAGGACCCATAGGAAGGTGACCACTAAACTTTGCTTGACAAAATGGTCCTTTAGGTTCCTGCTTTGCAGAGGAAACTGCCAAACATTCTACAGGACACAGAGAAAAGTGACTGAGAGATTCTAGGTCTGTGGGCTGAAGACAGATGCCCCAACTTTACAAGAAAACTTTGAATGACTGTCCAGGCTGTCAGCTGTCTCTGTCTACCCTTCAAGACTCCCAAAAGATGCTTGCATTCTTCTCCCATTTCTCAGGTAGTATTATATACTTCTGAGGTCTTTGATGTGGTTGAAGACTAGATACTTAAAATTTTCCTTAGTTATGATAAAAGATAAGTTAGATATAATACCTTAAACTCACAAATATAAGATAGATTGGATATTCCCTTTAATATTGTAATTGTAATTCTTGCTTGATAATTGTTTTGTTATATGTAATTTTACTATGTTAAAGTTAAAACCTTCCTTTTTGAAAAAGAAGAAAAGGGGAAGTGCTTTGGATATCGCTCTATATAAATAAAATACTAATTGGCGAGTGGCCAGGAAGGAAGTATAGGCGGGACAAGGAGAGAGGAGAATGCTGGGAAGTGGAAGGCTGGGTGGGAGAGACCTGCCAGCCACCACCATGACAAGCAAGATGTAAAGTACAGGTAAGCCACGAGCCATGTGGCAACTTATAGACTAATAGAAATGGGTTAATTTAAGATAGAAAAAGTAGATAACAAGAAGCTTGCCACTTGTGGGTTGTGGAACTGCGGGGTTTGGCAGGACCTGGAGAGAAGCTCTCCAGCTACAAGCCCCTTTTTCCTTTACAGTTTATTTTGTGTAAACTTGTGTATTAATTACACATCTATTGCTGTGAAAAACACCATGACTAAGGCAACCTGTTCAAAGACAAGTTGTTTGGTGCTTAGAGTTCCATAGGAATAATAATCTATTACCATCACTGCTGTAGAGATGGCAGAAGGCAGTCATAGTGTCTGGAGCAGTAAATTAGAGATTACATGCTGAACTAGAATCAGGAAACAGTAAAACTGGGAATGACCAAATCTTTTAAACTTCTACCATCAAGGCCACATGTTTTAATCCTATCCAAATATCACCACTAAATGGAGAACAAGTATTAAACTGCATAAGAGGATGGGGGGGCCACAGATCATTTTTAACCTCCAAACTGTATGTGCACGTGTCTGTGTGAGTGTGTAAGTATAAACATCTCATACACACATATGATCACACACACACACACACACACACACACACACACACACGTAATCCAAGGAATCAGATCTCCCCTTACACCATTTAGACCCCAGAGATCAAACACAAGTTGTCAGACTCCGTGACTAGTTCCTTTAATCATTGAATGTTTTCCTTTCCATATTAATTTTGGCTCTCATATTTAAATAAGTATTTCAAATTTTTTTATTTGTGTGTATGTGTGTATGTTGGTGTCTGCCATGTTTGTGCAAGTACCTATGAAAGCTATAAGATGTTAGATCTCTTCCAAGTGCATTTATAGACACTTATAAGCCACACAATTTGGGAATTAGAAACTGAACTTGGGTCCTATGGAAGAACAAAGAGTACCTTTTACTATCGAATCATTGACATAGATTATTCTCTATGTCAACTTGAAATAAGCAAGAATCAGTTTGGAAGAGAGAACCTCAATTGAGAAAATATTGCCACCAGACTATTCTGTACGCAAGCTTGAGGTTCATTTTCTGGACTGATGTTTGATGTGTGGATTCAGCCCATTGTTGGTGAAGGGAACGCTGGGCATGCGGTCCTGTGTGCTTTAAGTAAACAGGTTGAGCAACCTATGATTGAACAAGCCAGTAGACAGAACTCATCTACAGTTTCTGCTTCATTCCTCTGTCTCTGGGTTCTTACCCTTCTTGAATTCCTGCCCTGGTTACCTAAAAGTGTAAGTAAAATAAAAGCTTTCTTCCCCAAGTGTCTTTTGATTATGGTATTTCCTCATATCAATACAAGCACCAACTAAGACAACCATCTCTCCATACTTTGCCCTAATCTTTTTATTATTTTCCATTCACTGATTTGGTGCTTGGTTATTCTAGTCTAAAACTTGGGGATGTACAATTCAGTGATTTGTATGATATTTCACAGATCTTCAAAATGTTGACATTTATAGCTATAAATTTTCCCCTTTAGAGTTCTTTGCATTATATACCTCAAGTTCTAATATGTAGTATTTTAATTTTCATTTAAACCTAAGAAAATTGTAATTTCATCTTAATTTCTTTAATGACCCAGCCACCATTTAATAGTGTTCTGTTAAATTTCCATGAGTTTGTGTATATTCTATAGTTTTTATTGCTGTTTATTTTTAGTCTTATTCTATTTTATCAGATAGAATGTGAGAAATTGTTTCAGTTTTTGTTATATTATTGATACTTTATTATCTCTTTTAGAGAAAATTCTACAGGATTTATTAGAAGGGTGTGTTTTCTTCACTGCTTGGGTTGAATATTTTGGAGGTGACTATTATGTTCATTTGCTCTATAATATCATTTAACTTTAACATTCCTGTTTGCTCTTTTGACTGGATTACCTGTCTATTGGTGAAAGTGGTATATTAAAGTCACTCAGTATTATTCAGTTGAGATCAACCTGTTTTTTTCTGTCCAGTCATTTCAATGGAAGCATTCACAACACTCAAGTAGGACTAAGCTGTATTGTATTTAAGGTGTCATGACTCTGTGTGGCTGCCCATTTTTGTAAGATTCCTTACATGGGTGCATGTGTCTGCTCTGTCTATGAGTACACTTCAGAGTACAGCTAAGAATGGATTTCTTCTCTACAGGATGCTACATTTCTGATTCCACCTTGCTTCTCTAATTGGAGACATATCTCAGAGTATAGGCCTGTAACTCTTGCTCTGGATTCCAAGAGTTCTCTCTCTCTCTCTCTCTCTCTCTCTCTCTCTCTCTCTCTCTCTCT
>CABHPQ010112681.1:27562-47495 GCA_902168405.1 Peromyscus aztecus
TCTCTCTCTCTCTCTCTCTCTCTCTCTCTCTCTCTCTCTCTCTCTCTGTGTGTGTGTGTGTGTGTGTGTGTGTGTGTGTGTGTGTGTGAGTCTGTCTCCTGCATAGTACATGCTGTCACTCTCATTGCATTCTTTCTTCTTTTATTGCTTTAGGTCTGACAGGGTGTAGTTTCACTCACTGGTACAGAGAGATGAGCGCTCTCTAGTCTGGGATGAAAAATCCAATATGCATTTTGGACATATTCTCTCTTTCTATCCTATTCTGTGTCCAAAATCTTATTTCCTTATTCACTAATGAAACAAATGTCTCAACCAAAACAACTTTATAAGAGTTACATTTCAGGTCAATATCATAAAGTACTTTGAAAGAGAATATTGCAGACCCTGTTTTTCAAGATCTACATAATCATCCACAAAAGATATTTAGAAGTAAAATATAATTTAATTCTTCTTTATGTTTAAATGACTCTATTTTGCACATATACAAGCATATATAGACGGATATAATTATTATTGTCTAATAATCCAAGGATAGACATTGAAGCCAGTTTTGTAATTTGGCTATGAGGAACAATTTAAATATAATAAATTTGTTGACAGGCTTCTATTTTGTATTCTGAGGTAGATTCATTGGAGTTCATTAACTTTACCTATAAGATAAATAAAAGCAAATCAAAATGATATTGACAGTCTATCATTCAAGAATCAGAATGTTACCCATTAAGAAAACAAATGACACTCAGAAACAAACAACAACACAAACTCTGAAACAAGAACAAAAACTAGACCAAAATAAATTCTAATAATTAGACCACAGTATAATAGTAGAAATGGTTGAAGGAAGACTTACATAATTCTGGTAAGAGCCCAAATTAGTCTAGTAACTTCATTTTTATAATAGCTCCTAAGAATAAAGCCGAAGTAGTGTTTAGTGTCCATAAAGTTCAAGAAGAGTTTAATGTATTTGATTGAAAAAATAATTATGCTGTATTTTTTAATTTAGTTAAAACATGTAACACACTTATCTTCTTGTTAAATGATTTAAAAATGTCAATGTATAATTAAATAAAATGTGTTTAAATACAATCACAAGAAAATAATTACTGGATTCCTAAAGCATGGATACGGTGGTACACACCTGAAATTCCAGCACTTGAGAAACAGAAACAGAGGAAGTAATGCAAGTTCAAGGGCAGCCTGAGCTGAATAGTGATTTCCAGGCCTATCACAGTGATGCAGTGGTGCTCTGTTTCAAAGAACTCAAGCAAAAAATGTATTCTTTGGTTGATAAATATGCTCATATCACCTTAGTCATATATTCCATCTGGAAGTAATAGATCAGTGGTCATTAATTAAACATTTGAAGACCTTTTATAGAATAGAGCTTCAGGTATAACTTGGGGATACTCTAGGTCCAATGTCACATAATGGTAAGTGGAATGTCATAAACTCCTGAGTCATAATTCTGTTTTAAATCAGTATGAAGTTTCCAAAAAGTGTAAAAATAGACCTGACATGTGATCTTTGTATGATGTTTGCATGATTATGGCAAATTTTTAAAAAAATAAGGATATTTCTGAAAGTTGCAACTTTCAAATTTCTTGAAGCAATATATGACAAGTGAAGTGATAGATGTATTAGTTTGGTTGATTTAATCTTTCTACCTTGAATATTTATATCAAAACTTTATAATATATGACAGAACTGCCTATATTTATTCAGAAATTAAAATAAACTTAGATTAAAGAATGTATTAAATTAAATAGAAGTACTAACAAATAAAGGCATGTGATAAAACAACAAATTAAACAGCCACTCAATAAGGGTTAAACAATCATTATACACTCACACGGCAGAATAAAGGGGATTATTAAATAGCCACTTAGTTAGAGCTCAGTGCTGAGCTCTATTTATCAGGCATGAAACTATAGGTTCAATCCTGAACACTAATCACTTCCCCAAAAGAAAACTGAGCTATCCCAAATATAACAGATTTCTGCTGTAAGCACATTATACATACCTACTTATATGTATATTTATCCTTTTTCTCATCATACTAGCTATTTATAAAAACACAAACCTTGGGATTTATGAATTGCAAACTATTGTTCCTATAGAAATACACACACACACACACACACACACACACACACACACACACCATCTCATGTAAATTTTATATAAAATCACCTCAACAACTCACACTTGTGAATTCAATACTCTTCATTTTACAAAGAAGAAAACCCATTCCAGAAAATGACACAAAGAAGAAAACACATTTCAGAAAATGTGTCTCTTGTGGCCAGTACACTAATAGATTCCAGACTTGTCAAACAAATCTTGTTCAGTTGAGATTAGAGCCAGAACCTCCTGACATATATTGCAGTGACTACTGTTTTCTGCCTCTTCTGGTCGTAGCCTTATTCATCTTCTATGGAGAATAGGTATATTGGACAACTCTAGAATTTTCCCACTAGTAATAAATCAGAAAAATGAAACTATGAATGAGAATTTATTTGTGAGTTGTGGTGATATTTTGTTTGTGCTCTAACAAATAAAGCTTGCCTGGAGATCAGAGTGCAAAGCTAGCTACTAGAGGCCAGACAGTGGTGGCACATACCTTTAATTTCAGCACTTGGGATGCCATGCCTTTGATCCCAGTACTTGGAAGCACATGTCTTTATTACCAGCACTTGGGAAGAGGAAACAGGAAGTGATACGACTGGGCAGAGAGAGGAAGTGAAAAGGCAAGGTTGAGACAGGGCTCAGCCCCTTTCAGTCTGAGTATTCCTAGCAGTAAGAAGTCTTTCTAGTGGCTGACTGCTCTGCTTCTCTGATCTTTCAGCTTTCACCCTGATATATGACTGTGAGGTTATATTATTAAGAACAATTAGAATCTGCACTACATCTGCCATCCAACTTTTGGGACACAAATTCATGAAAAAGTCGCTTCCATGTTGCTTTGCAGCCAATGGCACAGACCAGAGCTGCACGCGGCTGGAGTCATTACCTCACTGGCTGGGTTCTCCTCTCTTTTTTCCCTAAGCCTCTAAGTGGGTCTTGGATTTTTCTGTTGCAGCATCTCTACACAAAAATTCATAGGTGTTTGGACCCCAAATGCCATGCTTTCACAAGTTCCTCCTGTAGACATCTGGCTCTTTGGTTTCTTTTCTCTCAGTGGGTTGTGGGCTTTCCCTGGACCTCCACCTTGGGCAGTTGCCACACTAGGTATCTGCCTTGAAAACCTGTGCAGGCATCTACAATTCTATGTAGAAGCAGCCTCACATCTTCATTGTCATTGTCTGCAGATTTGGGGAGAAAATTGGGAATTCTTAAAGGGAGGAATTAGAAGAGAGAGTTTTTTCCCCACATTAAAAAATGTGAAACACTATTACAATGGAGGGAGTAAGGTCTCTGTACGATAATATGCTGGATGGTTTGAAAGCAGAGCAATTAAATGAGAGGATAATTAATTTAGATGGGAGTTATGTAATATCAATTATAAATATTATGTTTGATCATTTTAGTTTTATCATTAAAAATGTTGGTTAATGTGAATGCCAAGATGAGAGTTTTAGAGAAACTTATTAAAACAGATCATAGAGATATTCAGACCCATACAGAGGCATTTAAAGGAGAACCAATCTTAGTATTACATTTTAAGGTTAGAGAGAAACACCCTAAGGTTTTTAAACAGTCAAATTTAATTTATCCAGTAACCTTACAGGAACTGTCAAATGATGGATATCCTCAAGGCAGTGTAAGAGCTGAATGAACTTCTGTGGAAATGTTAGATTTAAGGACATTCAAGGAAGTGATATTCCCATATAGCATGCATTCACCTTTTGTGAAGCAAATGTTAAACTCGTGGTCCATTTATAATAAAATTACCCATCAAGACTGGAGAGACTTTGATACAGCAGTCTTGGAGCCTGGTCTTCAGTTACAGTGGAGGATATGGTGGAAAGATGAGACTAAGACCATTGAACAATGGAGTAGGGCTAAAGGTATGGAAATCTCCCAAGACTAACTTCTTGGAGAAGGAGATTATGCTAATGTAGAAAAACAATCTCTATAAGATGAACAAACCCTGGCTTTATGCCACATAGTGGCCTTGAATACTTGAGACAGAATTGAAGAAGTAGGAAACAAAACTGAGTCATTTACTAAAGTTATACAATGCCCAGAGTAAACCTTCACTGACTACTTACAAAGATTGACTTCAGCAGTAAATAGTATGATAACCAAATCCAGAAGTCAAACAAATAATAATCAAATCTCTAGATTTTGAAAATGCTAGTGTACAATGAAAAAGGGTAATTAGGCTATTAAAGACAAGATCAGCATGTTTAGAGGAATGGATCTGAGATACAGTCTGTATTGAATCTCATAACCATGATGATGCTTGGATAGGAGAGATAATTTCCAGAGTTTTGAAGGAAAATTGAAATATCAAGTGTTTCAGTTGTGGTAAACAAGGTCAATGTGGGCCTTGGTCCCCCACTGTGAGTGGCTGATGCCTTGCTTGACGACCTTGACCAGATGTCCTCCCTATGTTGATTCCCTGCCGGCTTCCTTCTCACCTCCCTATCACTGGAGGTTCTTCACCGGAGGTTCTTTGTTCGTGTATCCTGCATTTGGTGTAAACAGCTTAGATGCAAGAATGTAGAACATTTGGTAGAGAACTTCTGCCCTCCGGGGGTCCTCCATTGTCCTGTAAGCCTGTACTTAAGGTTTCTTCCCTCTTTCAATAAATGGCATTCGGCATTCTGCCTTGGCGAATGACTCGCTGTCTCTTATCTCTTATTTTTAATCCACAGTCCCTCACTTGGACACGGTGAACGGGTTATAATAACGCGGGTGTTGTCCCAACAGGTCACCTAAAAAGGGTTTGTAAACAGGGCATTCCTAGAAACACTGTTTTTTTTCTAAGAATAATCCCAACAGAATGTCCCTCCCTATTGGATTATGTAGAGGGTGTGGCAATGACAGGAATTGGACTAATGAATGTAGATCAAGAAGGGAAAGTCAAGGTAACCCTTTGCCATTGGGAAATGCCTTGAGGGGCCTCTTTCAGGCTCCCATGTCAAATTTGGTTCAGTATTTCCTGTCATTGTGGAGGATATTGCTTCCCAGAGCAATTAAAGAACCTAATGCCTTTATAAGAAACCATAGTGCTCTGGATGATAGAACAGCTATAGAAGAGAAAAAAATGGCAGAAACAATGAAGTGAATATTTTGGCAAAATTCTATAAATGAACAAAGACCAAATTTAAATAAATCAATGACATTGTCATTGAAGGTCTTGTAGACATAGGTGCAGATGTAACAATAATTGTACCAGAAGCTTGGCATCCAAATAGGCTCGTCAGGAGATAAATGTTCAAGTTTTAGGGATTGGAATGTTATCCCAGGTAAAACAGAGTCATGGTGATATTTTATTTGTACTGAAATGTGATTTTATTTGTATGTGAATAAATAAAGTTGCCTGGGGTCAGAACTAATAGCAAGCCATAGCAGAAGCTGGGTGGTGGTGGTGGTGGTGGTGGTGGAGGTGGTGGTGGTGCATGCCTTTAATCCTAGCACTTGGGAGGGCAGAGCTAGGCGGATCTCTGTGTGTTTAAGAATGCAGCCAGCATGGAGACACACACCTTTAATCTCAATACCAACCATAGAAGACCTGGAGGTCTGTACAGACAGGCAGTGACAAGGAGGTCATGTGGTTGGGTTTACAACCAATGAGAAGGCAGAACAGAAAGTCAATAAAAAGGACAAACACACAGGAAGTAGGTCTCTTGCAGAGAGGTAGGACAGCAGCGGCAGTGAAGGGTAAGGTTTTTAGCTCTTAGCTATTGCTCTGACCTCTTGGGCTATTAACTCTGCATTTGGCTCTGTGTTTCTTATTTAATAAGACCATTCATCTACACAGAGTGAAAGATGGGTTAAATGTACAGGGTCTGAAGGACAAAGAGAGAAAAATTAAAGCCATATTTGGCTAACATAGCAATGAATTTATGGGAATATGATTTATTACAGTAATGGAATACCCTGATTAACATTCTTCCAATCTCAGAAACAAATCATAAATTAACATATGTTTCTAGGAAAAATATTGGAAAGTATTATAAAGAATAGCCACTGACAATTCACTTTGTACAAGAACAGAGCACAGAAGCTGCTAATCTTTTAAAGGCACCAACATCCCTAACTTTAAGATGGTTGATGGTCAAACCTATATGTGTTTAGTAATGTCTTTTAATACCAGAGAAACTGCAGACCTTAGAAGAGCTGGTATAGGAGCAGTTAAATGCTCAGCATATTGAAGAATCAACCAGCTCTTGGATTTCTCCTGTATTTGGTATTAAAAAGAAATATGGAAAATTGAGAATGGTAACAGATCTAAGAGCTATTAGTAAGGTGATTCAGCCAATGGGCTCTTTGAAGTCTGGAATTCCTTTGCCTTCTCTGTTACCTAAATAATGGCCTCTTATACTTACTGATTTAAAGACTGTTTCTTCACTATACCTTCACTAGAAAAAGAGAGAAAAATTCACCTTCACAGTGCCTACTTATAAAAATTCTCAGCCTGCTAAGATATATCAATGGAAGGTTCTCCCACAGGAAATGTTAAATAGCTCCACCTTGTGCCAATATTTTGTACAACAGACACTGGAAATGATACATAAACAATTTCATCAATCTATAGTTTACCATTACATGGATGACATTTTACTAGCTAATTCAAATGTAGATACTTTAGAAAGAATGTTTGAAGAAGTAAAGAAAATTTTGCCTTGTTGGTGATTACAAATTGCTTCTGAAAAAATAGAAAGAGAAGATTCTATTAATTCTATTAATTTCTTAGGATATAAAATAGATCAACAAAAAATTAGACCCCCAAAGGTTCAAATTAGGAGAGATTGATTGCAGACTCTTAATGGCTTTCAAAGATTGCTAGGAGACATTTCCAATCTATGGCCCATATTAGGGTAAAAAAAAATGATGAACTGAGTAATTTGTACAAAACCTAAAATAGTGACAAGGACTTCAATAGTGTAAGAGAAATATCAACTGAAGCTGAGAAAGAATTGGCTTTGGTGTAAAAGAAATTACAGGATGTACATGTAGATCATTTGGATCCACAACTTAATTGCATTTTGGTTATTTTCCCCTTTATGTAATCTCCTATAAGAATATCAATGCAAAGGGAAGATATTATAAAATGTCATAAGTATCCCCAAATGTTAGTTTGCTGTTTTCTACAGACATATAACACAAATTATCTTTTTGTAGTCCCAGTTCAGTTGAAAATTAAAGCTGGCTTGAATTTGGAGTATGGCTCTCTCCTTCACTAAACACAAGCATGCTTGTTAAAATAAAATCCAAAATCCCTATCTCATGTCACAAGAGCCACCTGATATGGGACAAAATTTAAAAATTTAGGGAGTTTTCTATTGCTACTAATTACATAATCCTTTGGCTTTTTTTCACTCTAAAACTTTTCTTAAGATATAAATATTATCTCAAAATTTATTAGATTAATATATATTTTAAACTTTTTGTCATGATATTAATGGTCATATAGAGTACTAACTATTTCTAGAAAAAAAACTTAATCTAGCTTCCTGTACATATTTCAGGTTTGAGTCGCTCTCAGATAACTAAGAATTATGTTTTTGTATTCTGGATGTACATAACCAATATTGATCCTTTAACCTTTTGAGATCTGCTGCATATGACATTTAAAATGTTTAAGTTTTCTGCAATGACCCATGACCACACAAAACAGTGACCTTTGAAATCTCCAAAAGGATGATGTGACCTCACAATGATAATTCCACATGGATTATGATAATGCCACTAAGCTGACAAATACCACCTAAATATTGACTTTGGACTTCTCAGGACATTTCTGAGGTGGATAGCTGAGATGATCTAGCCTCATAGACTACTCTAGCCAGGAGTTGAGACAAGCCCTGCACTTTCTCATTACGTAGAGACCACACAAGAAATGATATATCTACCGCTCCCAGGACTTGACAATTAACCTAAAATTTTCTTTTCAGTGTCCCCTAAATATGCCGCTGCCCCCATACAGTGGGAAGTAAATTTAAGAACATGACACCCACATTCCCAAGAAGTGGGGTGTGTGGATTTTGGTCATTCAATGGATTATGGATATTTTTCATCATATAGGGTCATTTGTTACAAGTTGTTATTGGTAACGGTAAAAAAAAAAAAAAGCTGAACAAAGGAAATTAGTTTCAAGGTTCTGGTTTTGGAATAAAAAGAGGTATATAAATATGATAGGATAAAAGGGTAGATTTTGAATCTACTTTTAAAAAGCAACTGCTTGTTTTAAATATTTTACATTGATATGGATCTTTGTATATTGATACAATTTTGAGATTATTTTTGCTAGAACATACTGTACATACATTCTAATCTTGTTCAGTTACTGTACCTGTACAACTCATTTAACAATGTAATGTAAAATTTTAGTCCTTGAAAATTATTATTAACAGCAATTTAGTATAATAAGGAAGTGCATATTAGTAGTCACCTATTATAATTATACTTATTGTCATGTTAGGTATGTGTTTAAGGTCAAATAGATACATTTTAGATTGACAGGTTGTCATCAAACACTTCAGAGGTCTACTGAATATGGCATTTAAGATGTTTTAATAGCATAGTTTTTTGTTTTGTTTTGTTTTGTTTTAATGACAATTAAGACATGTCTGCTCCTGGTAGCACCAATCTATTTCAAAGAAGATGATGGCCATTGAAGAAAGTCCATATTGGGTTTAATTTCTTTCTTGCAAAAGTTAGCCACTGAACAAGAAAGTGCCCTTGCTTCGACTGCTGATAGTATGCTGTCTAAATGGGATAAGCAGGATACAAAAGAAGGGCTGCCAAACTTTGCCAAGACAAGGTAGGATAGCCCTTCACAATATTCTGTTTCACAGAAAAGTCTGTCAGATATTCTAGGCCTGTATACAGAAGATGGATGCCCCTACATTGCAAAGGAACCTTGGATGAACGTCCAGGCAGACAGCTGTTTCTGTCATTTCTCACATTTTTTAGAAGCTGCTTGCTTGTAGTTTTGGCTTACTCAGGTTATATTATTTCCTTCTTGGGTCTCTGATGGAATTGAGGACTTTATAGTTATAGTTTTCCTTGTTACCAGATTCAGAAAAGAAATTCACTAAAGTGGTATAAATTGTATGGGGTTGAGAGACATTAAAAGATAGTTTTGTTAATGCAAGTTAGAATAGAATGTGAATTCAGTATAATCTTTTGGACTCACCAAGATAGGACAGATATGGAGTATTTTTTTTATTTGTCAATTATTAATGGACTAGATATTGTTGATGTATTTATTGCCTGTATACATTGCATACAGTTATTGTACTTATTGTATATATATTTTTCTTATATTAGTTATAACCATTTTTATTTTAGACAAAAAAGGGAAATGTGGTGATATTTTATGTGCTCTAACAAAGAAAGCTTTCCTGGAGATTAGAGTGCAGTGCTAGCTACTAGAGACCAGGCAGTGGTGGCACACACCTTTAATCCCAACACTTAGGCTCTCATGCCTTTGATCCTAGTACTTGGGAGACAGATGCCTTTAATCCCAGCACTTGTAAGGAGGAAATAGGAAGTAACAAGGCTGAGTGGACAGGGAAAGTGATCAGGTGGAGTGGAAACAGGAGTTCAGCCCTTTTAGTCTGAGGATTCCTTGAGGCAAGAAGTCTCTCTAGTGTCTGGCTGCTCTCCTCTGATCTTTCAGCTTTCACGCTGATATTTGAATCCAGGTTTTTATTGTTAAGACCAACGAGAATCCGCACTACAGTAAGTCACAAATATTTTTCATGAGCATATAATTTCACAATATGTAATTTACAAATAATGAGGATCAATTCTCTCTGTTTTTCTTTCTCTTTCTATCTGTCTCCTGCTCTCTCCCTCTATCTCCTTCTCTGTATATGAGTGTGGATGTGTGTGCATTTATGTGTGTCTACATTAAAGATTGGCTAACTTCATTATAGTGATAGATACATCCAGAATGTATGGCTGGCTGGAAGGGAATTAGGCTTGAAACTTGAGCAAAAGTTTATACTACAGGGTTGGAACAAATTTCTTCTTTTCTGAAACACCTCTTCTTTCTCTTTATTCTATCATTCAATTGATTGAATTTGGTCAACTCACACTAAGGGTAATCTTAGTTTAAAGTAGTTCATTATGCGTGTTATGCCAAACTGTGAACTATAAGACCAAAAAGTAATTGGTATTTGATTAAATAACTGGTAAGTGGAAATATAACATTAACAATTATACCATGTGTCTTATATTTAGTCTTGTGAGGTATTAAAGCAGAAAAAATTATTTATAATAAGTATCAAGTATCTCATTATTATGAAATATTAAAAAAATACTTTACATGTTAGAATATATGAAAATACATAAACATATACCTAATAATACATATACACATACATGGGCATGAGGTAATGAATTTATGATTTTTGAGTAATGGAAGATGTGAAACAAAATGACATTTACCTTGAGGATAAAGCTGGAGTGAAACTGATTGAGAAGGTGCTAGGTAACCCAAAAGGGGGACAAGAAAGTTGGGAAGAAAATAAAGCAATAAAGAAAGAGAGAGAGAAACAAAGAGGAGAAAGAATGAAATGATGAAAAAGGAAGGGAAAAAAGAGCAGAATGAAAAAAGGGAGAGAGTGATGCAGTACTAAAATATGATCATATGTAAAAGTGTGATGGTTAATATTGATTGTCAACTTGACAGAATCTAGAATTACTTACCCAACAAATCTCTGGGCATGGATTTGACGTGGTTTTTAGTGTGTTGTGATACCAACCACATTGTTTTTTTGTTCAGAATTTCTTTGGTTTTCCAGGGTATTTTGCCCATTTATATATATTCAAGGATTTTCATTTTTGTTTTGTGAAGAATTATCATTGATGTTTTGATAAGAATTGTTTAGAATCTGTGTATTTTCATTTATATGCCCTTTTCTATAAAGTAAGTTCTGTTAATCAATGAATATGAAGGGTTTTCATTGCCTGATATCTTTTATTTCTTTCTTCTGTGTTTTATAACTTTTATCATTGGAGACTTCAATATCCTCATATTTTTATTCCTATTTTATGTCTTAACATTTCTTTTACTTTACAAAATTAAAGCATAATGAGATCACTTTACTGTTTCTCTTTCTTCCTTCAAGTCCTTCCTATGCAACCCCTAGTCCTCACTCAATTTCATGGCTACTATTTCTTTAATTCCTGATATATATTCTTAATATATAAATAAGTATATGCAAATATAAAAGTAAGATATAAAATACATAAATAAATATATAAATAAAACCTACTTAGTCCATACAACATTACTTTCATGTACATGCTGACCAATTGGCTTTGGCTAATCAATTAGGGTACTCTTCCTCAGGGAAGACTACTTCTCCCTTTCTCAGTACTCCAGAGTTGTCTGTAGTTCTTTGTCTATGATTAAGGCTCTATGAGAGTTTCCTGTTTCACCTCAGCATGTCAATTGGTGTCATCCTTATTTGGACATTGTTTAGGCAGTCATGTTGTTGAGACTTCATGGCTGTAGCTTCTTTGATCTTTCTAGTAATGAAATCTCCCAGCAAGCTTCCTGTTCCTCTGGCTCTGAGTCTTTCCTCTACTACTTCTACTATGATCACTGAGCCCTAAGTACAGTTGTGTTGTAGATATTTCAACTGAGGCTGGGCACCACATGATTAAGAACAATTTTTATCATATAACATGAAAATTCAGAACAAAGAGAGACCAAAGATATTTTTGGAGAAGAAAAGACATTTACTTGCGTTTCTCTATATACAAATCAAGAAAGCTAGTTCAGATAAACACAAAATTTCAAAACTGCAAACCCACAGGCTCACAAGTTCTCTCTCTCTCTCTCTCTCTCTCTCTCTCTCTCTCTCTCTCTCTCTTCTCTCTTGCCATTCTAAACTAGCTTTCTTGATTTGTATATAGAGAAACGTAAGTAAATGTCTTTTCTTCTCCAAAAATGTCTTTGGTCTCTCTTTGTTTGCTAAAAATAAAATGAAGAATGAATGTATAAACCTAAAGGAATGAATTGCTTTAAGACATAATTAATGAGTTGTACTGTTTCTGATTTTCTCTTTTACTATTTATTCTCTCTACATCTCTACCTCAGTTTCCCTTCCCTGCTCTGCTCCCTGTTCCCCTACTTCCCATCCACTACTCAATTTCTCTTCAAAAAAGGACAGGACTTCCAGGGACATCAATTACACATGACATCAGGTAGCAATAGGACTAGGTATCTCCCTTCATATTAAGGCTAGATGAGTCAACACAATAAGAGGAAGAATCCCAAAAGAAGGCAAAAGCATCAGAGACAGAGCTTGCTGCCACTGTTAGAGGGTTTCACAAGAAGACCATGCTATACACTATAACATATATTCAGAGGGCCTAGGTCAGACCCTGACAGGCTCCCCAATTGTCAGTTCAGTATTTGTGAACCACTACGAGCCTAGGTTAGTTGATTCTGTGGGTTATTTGTGGTGTCTTTGACGACTCTGGATCCTATAGTCTTTCCTCCCCTCTTCTCCAGGATTCCATCCCTAATGTTTGGCTGTGTATCTTTGCATCTGTTTCCATCAGTTGCTGGATGGAACTTCTATGATGACAGTTATGCTATGTTCCTCATTACGAATATAGGAATCATTTCTTTTCCTTTTTTTTGGGGGGGGGGCTACCTTTACCCTCAGCACATCTTGCAGGCAGGACAAATGTAGGTCAAAGATTTTTTTGGCTGGGTTGATGTCTCAGTCATAAAACTGATGGCAAACAAAAGTCATCATGAATAATCAGAGATAAAACAGAAGTCTATGGAGAATTTGCTAAATACTGTGGTTATTGAATTTCTATTAAATTAATAGTTTTTTTTAACTTCTTTTATGATGTAAAGTTTTACCATAGAACATCTTACTTGAAGTTTTATTACAGCAAAATAAATAAAGAAGCTGTTATCCAGATGTAGTTATAGAACACAGATTATGAAATGCTTAACCAGACTTAATGCCCTATATCAACACTGTAGTGGCTACTTAATTTCCCAGAAAATCTGTAAGCTTGACATATCTGGGTCCCAAAATCTTATAGTTTTTAATCCTCTAGCTTTGTTTCTGAATATCAGTTTATAAAATAAAAATGAAAATAATAATGTATAAGACATCAGAATGTTAAGATTGAAATTATAAATCATATGCAAGATCCTAGATCACAGTGTATGAATAAGTGTCCAAAATATTGCTGTTAATAATGAACATCTCATTGGCCAGCTATCATATACCAAGCATTATGATATATTTTTACATAGATTTCCTTTATATCTCAGAAAAATTCTAATTGACAAATGATACACAAACAAAATAGTTTACAGATATAATTATATTCAAATTGAGTAAAAGAGTGAGTAAGGGCTATATCTTATTTTCTCATTATTTCTACACTAATGTATTTAGTATGTGCTATCAAAATAAGAGGAACAAACTTAGATAATATGTAAATGTCTAATAGTTTAAGTAAAAATTAAATGTAAAATTGTTTAAACCAATTTTTATTGTATTTATTATAAACTCTTATATCTTTGCCATTAGTTATGTTAATCATGTAATGACACTTAAAATTTGCTCTGAAACTGGGGGGGGGGCATCACACTGTTATCAAAATCCTCTGTGACTGTAACACTGATACTAAAATCTTCTCACAGACATAACTCAAGAAATTAAGAAAAAGAATCAAATGATGCATGAAAATTTTCCTGCAAATGTACTGAGAGGAGCAGTTTTGGAAAACATGAAAAATGGGTTTAGTTTGGGATGTTGACAGGAAAAAAAAGCTAGGGATAATTGTGTGGAATTATTAAATTGTTTTCATGAGAAAAACTATAAATTTTAAATTAAGATTAATCCCAATTTCTTGAACTGGTACAAATTTACTGCCCAATATAGTTTAAAAATTTTCCTTTAGGCAGGTAAAACTTTTCAACCTTATTCTGAAGTATACAATTAAAGAAAGTTCACTACTTTTCTATTGCATTTTTGTGCTGCTTGGGTTTGAACCAAGGATCTTATGTATGTTAGATACATACTGTAATACTAAAGTATACACCTAACTCACCATTTATTTTTAATATATTAGTACATCCATTTAAATGAACTTCAGCTATAGGCTTATATATTCATTAGAGAATGTCACACTTTCTTCTGAGCTATTTATAATTGAACAGTGCAATTTTGACAAGAGGTCTATTTAAGCCTCTGTACTTAAATTTGGATTTTTACTGTTGGTCTTCACATCTTAATTAAAGGAGCTCTCCTGAAACTATAGATTTCACAAAAGCTTGGACAATGTCTAATGTCATTGAACCATTTGCTTTATCATGTACAAAGAGACTTTGCAACCTTACTTTTTCCGTTTTTAGGAAATGGAAGAAAAATAGGCATGCTCTTGTTCCTCGATGGAAACTTACTAGTTCATCACTGGGATCACAAAACTCTTTGACTCTCCTCAGGAACCTTGGCACATCCTAATGACAAAAGCACTTTCAGTTCCTACTCAAAAGCCCCTTGCTAGTGTCTGCAGCCAGTAATGGATCACATCTAATAATTACAAACTGTCTAAAAGTGTTCTCTAAGGAGAAATCAGCACAGGAGCCAACCATGAGAGTGACTTTAATGTTAAAGCTCACATCAGATGCACACAATCGTAGAAGTAGTCGATTTCTTCCTGTTCATGTGAGACTTCTTGATGGCTTTTCAAACATTGTCACTCAAGTTTCACAATCCAAATTGTTAGAAAAGTTAGGATGCTACATCCAATATCCTCTGTACTCAGATAGGTTGCTTTTCTTACCTTTCTTTGTAATACTGTAAGATAGACATTGTCTGACAATAAGAGTCATATAATAAGCACCCATCAAAGAGTGTATGCTGACACTTAGAAATTGAATAGAACCTTAGCAAAATGTGTGAGTCCTACTTATTTGTTATATAACTAAGAAATAAATAAAAAAACTAAAAGTAAAAAAAGTTGATTGTGAGAAAACCTCTCATAAGTAAAACTACTTTTTTATTATACATGCACACATATATGTGTACCCACTTGACTATATAACAAAAATAAAAGAGCTGACAAACCACATATGGAATTTAATCAATTTCAGATCTCATGTATTTCAATTTGTGCCTCTTTCAGAATGTAACCATATAATAAAAGGGAGTTAATATTCTAAACAAAGCTCTTCTCTAAACAACTTTAGTGAGGCATGTTCTCAATGTGAGATATTGAAATATGTCATTTCTGTTGCAATAAAATACTCTTTCAAAAAGTAATTAAAAAAGAGGGGTTTTATTTGACTTATATTTCCAGATTATACTCTGTTTTTGGTTGGAAGTCAAGGTAGGAACTTACAGCTTCACATCCACATTTAGGAGAAGAGAGAGACTAAATACATGGACTCTTGCAGGCTGGTTTGTTCTCAGCTAGACTTATCTTCTCTTATGTTGTTCAGGACACCTTGTCTAGAGAATGGTACTTCTCATAATGGACTGAGTCTTCCTACATTAATTAATTAATAATCAAGACAGTAACCAATAGTTATGATCACAGGTCAACATGATCTAAATAATACACCATTAACACTCTTACAAGCTTCTTACAGCTTACGTACAATTGACAATTGAAGCTAACCAACGTAATCTATCCTTTGTCCATGTGACATACGAACATACCACTTTGAGCCATATTTCTCCCCATTTTCCATGTCTCATGTTAATATTTTGATATAAAAAAACCTCAGTCTTCAGAGTTGAATACTTTTAAAGTTAAAATTTCTTTACCAGTCCTAAGTCTTTGGTAGTCTGTTAAGACAAACAAACAAATAAATAAAAAGTTATATAGAGTAAGTAAAAAAAATGTGTACTATTTAAGAATATATATTTATGAGTTTGGACAAATTCAATAGTGTAATAAAATAGAGAATCTTCCATAACAACCTGAAGTAAAACGTATTGCTGGTTTTGAAATACCGGTTTCTTAAGCAGAATGGACCAGGATGTTATGGATAAATGACAGATTCTAAAAATAAGACAAGTGAACTATAAGCAAAGCCTGATATATGCAATGTATTATCAGACAGCAAGGGAATATTGAAAATAATAAGAATGATAACTTACTAAAACAATACAGAAGTCAAAGTTACAGTGTAGTCCATTACATGTATAATGATTTGAGAATTAAGGTGAACATAATACTATGTCATGATTAAAAAATAAAATAAATACATGTAACTACACATGAATATATCTACAGGATTAAATAAATGCTTAATCTAGGAGAAGGCAAAAATATTTTTCTATTATTTACACATTGAGCATTAATCTAGCCTATCTTCTTTTATTTTTTTAATTCTATGACAGTATATACATGTATATAATCCATTCTGGTCACACCCATTGCCCTACTGTCTTTTGTCCCCTCCCACTAAATCCACACTCTACTCTCATAACTTTTATTATTTCTATAAATCTTTCTTACAGAAGACTTCTAAATAATAAATATACATTCTTCATACCCTTGAATATGGCTTAAATGTGGTTTATTTTCAAAGAAGAGAATAGAAGTAGGAAGATAAGTATCTTTATGGTAGAATAAACAGACAGAACTTATCATGAAGATAATTATCACCAAGAAACAATATTATAATCATGTGTACTGAAATATTATGTGATAAGGGGTAGAGAGATGGCTCAGTGGTTAGGAGCACACTCTGCCCTTGAAGAGGACCTGCGTACTGTTCCCAGCATCTACATCAAAGTGACTCATAACTGCCTTTCTACATCTCCATGAAGAGCCATCTACAGAGCTCCATGAACTCCTGCATTGACATGCACATGTGCATGCACCCCCTTATATATAATTAAAAAATAAAATTAACCTTTAACATGATGAGATAAGAAAGGTACATCAACTTTCTGGAATTCTCCCCAAATGTATAATCTTAATATAAGCAAACCTTTAAACAATCATAAATTGAGTGTTTCCTTATGAAATGCATAAGTAGCATTTCAAATAGCTCTTAATGACTAAAGATTAGTAAAAAGTGGCAAACCAAAAGAATTTAAAACTTTGTGGTTAATGTACACAATAGAGTGAGTTTAATCACTACACAGACAAAACAACAATAACAATTAGTAGTTTGAGGAGAGAAAACTAGAATAATCCAAATAAGAGCATGGAGTTTGTGTCTCAGTAATGTCAATTTCTTAAAGTTGATATCTTTGCTACATAACACATTACCATTAATGGAAACTGGGTAAAGGATTTATAGGAATAGTCTCGAACATATTCACAATATCTTAGTAAATCTAAAAGTAATTCAAATTTAAAAAGATGTTTCTTCATGCTTTTTGGCAGTTTACACAACTACCACTCTAGTATCTAAGTTACGGAAAACTTTCATCTGCCTTCTGTAAATAAGTGTGAATTTTTCTAGAATTTTTGTCCAAAACATTATTTTATACTTTTCTATTTTACTTAGTTAAATTATTTTGAGATTCATGCATGGTATTATGTTTGTCATTAGAGTGCTTGCTTCCTTTATGCTCAGTAATATTCTGTCCTGGGGATATGACATGATATACAGTAGCCATTGTTCACAATTGTACGTTATGTCCCTTTATGAAGAGCTAATTAGAACTGTGGAGCTGTTGGCAGTAATACTTGTTTGTTGAAAGGAGAATCATGTTTCTTTGGGGGTGTAGTCACTGTTTAGTTGCCCATGATACAGTGGATGATCCCATGCTCATGCACATAAAGATAGACAGAACTAGTTGAGGTTTATCGGCTGTTGTTGAATATTTAACTATGTAAACATATGTTACAATTTTTTTATGCTGTGGAATATTATTTTACCTGTTTAAAAGTGTGTTACATTTGTTCATGCTACATTTGTTTAATGATGTAAGAATGTGTAGTTAATTATATAAAGATGTGTTGCATTTGTTTCACCTTGCCTGCCTAAGGCACCTGATTGGTCTAATAAAAAGCTGAATGGCCAATAGTTAGACAGGAGTAGGGTAGGCAGGGCTGCGGGGCAGAGAGAATAAATAGGAGGAGGAATCTAAGCTCAGAAGAGGAAGAGAAAGAAGAAGGAGTAGAGAACGGGGAGATGCCTGGAGCGAAAAGGCAGGCAGCTGCCGGCCAGGTAGGCTTAGGGACAGCAGGATAGTGACTCATGCCTTTAATCTCAGGAAGTGATGGCAGGAAGCAGAAATGTATTAAAGGTGTGAAAACCAGGAACTAGAGGATGGTTAAGCTTTTAGTCTTTTGAGAAGCAGTTCAGCTGAGGTCCATTTGGATGAGGACTCAGGCTTCCAGTCCAAGGAAACAGGATCAGTTGAGGAATTGAGGTGAAGTGGGTGTGGCTTGTTCTGTTTCTCTGATCTTTCAGAATTTACTCCAATACCTGGCTTCAGGTTTGTTTTTATTAATAAGACCTTCAAAGATTCGTGCTATGAGAGAGAGAGAAACAGAGACAGAGACAGAGAGACAGAGACAGAGGGGGGAAGAAAGGAAGAAAGAAAGAAAGGAAAGGTGCAAACCTACACAGAGAAACCCTGTCTGAAAAAAAAAAGGAAAAAGAAAAGGAAGAAAGTAAAGGAGAGGTAAAAAGTTCCAAGAGAAAAAGCTTAAGCAAAATGAGCTAACCAGAAATGAGCCTAAGCTAGGCCAGTCATTCAAAACTAATAAGTCTCCATGTTAAGTTGTCATGATTTGGGAGCTGGTTGGTGGCCTAAAAGAAAAAACCTGGTGCAATGGGTTATGATTTTCACTATTAACTATTATATTTATTTCATGTGGTAATGACATTTGGTTCATACAGGGTGAAATAAATATTATTAAAGTAATTTTACTTGATCCTTCCACATTTTATGAAATAGCTGATACATAAAACTTGAAGTTGTATGTGTGGTTCACATTGTATTTATATTGCATGGTACTGAACTAAGGAGACACTATATTTTCTTACTGAGGACAGTGGAAAAAAGCTAAAACAAAAAAAATTAAAAAATCCCTTAACTTCCTGCTGTGACATAATGGCATAGACTAATGCTCTCTGTTCTCTAACAAGTGTAAATATGAACTTTGGGAAAGTATAAAAGAAAAATGAAGACATATGACAGGTACAAATAGGAAAGTATTTGCTACAAATATTTTTATTAAAAAAATCAAAAGTTAAGATAGCAGATGAATATTTTTTAAAAAAGCTATTTTTTTACAGTGATGTACAGTTAGTTAAGTTTCCAATACTAGTTATGGTTTCCCTCTTGTTGAGTCCAATTAGAGAGCCATTAGAAACATGACACTACTATACTCTATGGTGATTGTGTCAGTGATAGTGAAGTCATGGTTATTAGTGGAGAATCTAAAACCACTAATTTACTAAACCAGAATAATTCCCCAACAACAATTTATAAACATTTGTCCTTATAGCCACAGATAAGCATAGTCTTCACCCCTCAAGGAAACTTTTCTTTGTAACAAATGGAGTTCTCTACAGAAAACCACAACCAATAAAAATGCAGAGTTCTGTAGCCCAGTCCCAATGGCTATATCTAAAGTGAGGATTTAAAAAGGCAACTCCAGGAGGAGTTTTATTTTGAGGTAACTTACAACCAGTGAAGTGGTTGGATGTAGGATCCAGGATAGGTGAGGTACAGTCCAGCAGGTTTCTCTGGAGAACTCTGACTCAGTCTAGCATGCAGCATCCAGGATCACGAGGAACCAAGAGGGCCAGCAAGTCCAGATCTCAGGTCTTAAGGGCGCCTGTCCC
>CABHPQ010112683.1:0-29684 GCA_902168405.1 Peromyscus aztecus
CAGAGAGGGAGAACAAGGAATAGGAGACCATGATAAATGAAGTCCTTATATCATCTTATATCTGCTCATCAGGTCCCAGTCTTAGAACAGTCACTCTCCTTGTTCCACATCCAATACTTACAACACTTTACTTTGAACTAAATAGGCTCTCAGTGTTGATACCTAAGTTCTGATTTAACCAGATAATAGTTTCCTTTAATAATAGTATGTCATAAAGGAACATAAACATTAGAGCAGAAACTATACATGCTACTGATGTTCTCCCATTCCCAAAGCACCCACTATTCCTTTACTCATTATATTCCTATTGTCTTAGTCATCTTTCATTTGCTGTGGTAGATCACTCTAGTATAAGCAATTCATTGTGCTTATCATTAAGATTAGTAGATTCTCTGAACCCAGCATGTCCTGTATGTTCACTCCATTTGTACACATTGTAGGAGCTGGAGAACTAAGGGAAGGAATTAAATGAAACACAATCCAAAGAATACCCACTACAGAAAAAGCAGATACATAAAGTACTGATGCCAATGCGCTAGCAAGCATGTTAATATTCTGGGAGCACAGTGAGAGATCACATAACACAGGTAAATATAATCAAGGAGAGCTTCATGAGAAGATGATACATAAGTTGGTTTTTGGAGACTAAGCAAAGACTAGACAACATCAATGGGTCAGTTACCGGACTTTATGGGAAAACCAACTAGAGGTATAAAGTGGAATGTATGAAGAACTTCAAGCCGGGTAGTGGTGGTGTATACCTTTAATCCCAGCACTTGGGAAGCAGAGCCAGGCAGATCTCTGTGAGTTTGAGGCCAGCCTGGTTTACAAAGTGAGTTCCAGGAAAGGTGCAAAGCTACACAGAGAAAACCTGTCTCAAAAAAAAAAGAATTTAATATTTACCATTTAGTATTACTATGCTTGGTGGTTAATACTGATCATCAACTTATCAACTTGACAGGATCTACAATTACCTCGGAGAGAAGCCTTTTAACACACCCATAAGGGATTATATATATATTATGTTAGTCTGTGGGCAAGCCTTGGATGAATCATCCAGGTTGAGTTAAATGATGAGGGAAGACCCACCTTAACTGTGGGTAACCCCATTCCATTAGCTGGAATCCTACATTAAATAAATTAAGTGAGCTGAACAATAGCATTCATGATTCCATGCTTCCTGACTGTGTATGAAATTTGCCTTAAGTTCCTCACCATGAAGAAATGTATCCTCTTGAACTGTTAGATGAAATAAATCTTTCCTTACATTGATTTTGTCACTGTAGCAGTGAGAAAAGTGATTAATACATATTCCACCATGGGTAATGCATTGCTACATAGAGCAAAAGATGGGCCAAGTTGACTCTGAGGAGGAAAGAAAAAATAATCTCAAATGTTCAGGGGTGATTTAGTACAGAGGTAGAATTTAAAACTCATATTGCTTTTAATATGTAGCAAGGCTATAAAACTGCTTTCACAGACTTTTGGAGGTAAGGTTTTCTGTCCCACTGGTCAGTTCTGTCCTGTCATTCAGCTCCCAAATAACCACAATGAGACTTTTGTTAAATACAAATGCTCAGTACATAACTTTGGCTTGTTATTAACTAGCTCTTACAACTTAAATTAACCAATAATTCTTATCTATGCTCTACCTTGTTGCGGTAACTTTTTTTTTGACATAGCATGCTCATCTCCTGCTTCCTCTGTATCTCACTGGTGATTCTGCCCTCCTCTTCTTCCCAGTGTTCTTTCAGTCAGGTTCTCCTACCTAACCTTTTCCTGCCTAGCTATTGGGCAGTTGGCTCTTTATTAAACCAATGAGAGTAATACATATTCACAGTTTACAAAAGGATTATTCCAAAGCACTTATTCCTTTTTGTCGAATTCAAAAGGAAGGTTTTAGTGCTAACACAGTAAAATGATATTGCCATTTCTTTTACCTTTATTATAAAACAATACTCAGAGATAAATATCAAAGATAAAAACCCAAAATAATCACAAGCAACCATGACTTATACTGTCATCATCCACTTCTTGGCTCAAAAAGGCCACTCAACCCCTTTAGTCTACCACATCCTTTTTCAAGGGCCTTTATTTATCTTGTCCCAAGTCTGTCAGGAAATTCCATGATCCATTCTGGCCAGCTGCATGTGAACCTCGCCTCCTGAACCAAGTGCTCTATTCCACTGGACATCAGACCACAACCTAGACAAAATTCCCATAACATTTCTCCCTTTTTATCTAATTAAAAAGGAAAGATTCTAAATCTAACACAGTAAAACTATATACAATAAAAGTAATTATCAGGTGTTGTCAAAATACAAAGGAAAGACATTAACCTCAACAAAATAAAACTACATACAACAAGAACAATTATCAAGTAATAAATATATTAACAACGTCCAGTCAATCTGTAGTTGGCAATTTAGAAAAGTTACTCCATCATCTGTCTTTTCCTGAAGAGTCCAAAGTTTCCTATCTAATTATGTTTTACCATCATTAAGGAGAACTGTAACTATGTAGTCTTCTACCCCACCAAAGACCTAAAAAGGATATAATATTATTTAAGTAAACAAAGTGTAGAGCAAGAAACTTCTAAAATTATGAAAAATGACAGAAACAGATGTCTGCCTGGATAGTAACTCTAGGTTCTTCTGTGATGTAGGGGCATCCAACTTCAGCCTACAGGCCTAGAATATTTGACACAATTCTGAGAAGTAGGAATTTTGAAGGACTATCCCATCTGGTCTTGGCAAAGTTCAGCAGTTACTTTTCCTGTTGCCCTGATTGCCCAGTTTGGACAGCATACTGTCAGCAGTCGAGGCAAGGGCAGTTTATTGCCTAAATGGCTAGCTTTTATCAGAAAGAAAATAAACTCCAAATGGGGCAGTGGTGATGCACACCTTTATTCCCAGCACTCAGGAGGCAGAGGCAGGTGGATCTCTGTGAGTTAGAGGCCAGCCTGGTCTACAAAGCTAGTTCCAGGACAGGCTACAAAGCTACACAAAGAAACCCTGTCTCAAAAAACCAAAAAAAATAAAAAGAAAATAAACTCCAATATGGAGGTTCTTTGATGCCCATCATCCTTTTTTGAAGTAGATCAGTGCCTCCAGGAGCAGACATGCTTCATTGTCAAGAAAAGCCTTATGTTATTAAAACATTTTAAATGCCATATTCTGTAGATCTTTGAAGTGTTTGATGATCACCTGTCAATCTAAAATATATCTCTGTATGACCTTGAAAGCATACCTAACCTGACTATAAGTTTGATAGTTATGGATGATCATTAACGTGTATTTATTTATTATTTATTATCCTAAATATCTTTCAAGGACTAAAACTTTATATTACATATTTAAACAAGCTGTATAGATACAATACCTTAAACAAAATAGAAACATCTGTACAGTATAACAAAAATCACCTCAAATTTGTATCAATATAAAAAATCTTAAACAAAAGTAGAAACATACACACAGTATAACAAAAATAACTTTAAATTGTTGTCAATATACAAAAATCCATAACAATGTAAATTTTTTGAGGTTGATAGTTGCTTATGGGATTAAAGTAGATCCAATAATCTACCCTTTTTCCTATTATTCCTGTATACTCTATAGTCCATGATTTTTCATGTTTTAATATGCAAATAAGTCACCCATAGAGCTTCTTTAAAATGAAAATTCAATAATAACTCCTGTAGATAGTGTGCTTCCTCAGATCTAGGTAGTATTTAGGTAGACAAATCTCTACAGATGACAGCTAACTCTGATATTGGTATCAGCCAGAGCATGCCAAAAGTGATCCTATCTACAGAAACATGTTTAGTCTCAAGATATAGAGTAATCATCTCTTATTAATGGCGAATACATTTCAAATATTCCAATAGATGCTTAAAACTACAGTACCAAAGCATATATAGTGTTTTTATTAAACTATATAGTCTATTCATATGTGTATGGTAATGTTTAGTTTATGAACTAACCCAGTAAATGATTAACAGCAATAACTCAATAAAATAAAATGTTATAGTAATATGCTCTAATAAAATTTCTGAATCATTTATTTCTGGAATTGTCTTTTTCATATCTTTGAACCATAGTTTACTACCATAGGTAAGTAACTGGAACTCCAGAAAAGGCAAATGTAGATAAAGGGGACTATTGCAATACTGGTTTTAAAGCCTGTATTTCCAATCCAATCTCCTTTCTGAAAGCCAACATTAACTATTCATTTTCCTACCAAAAATATGTCTCCTGAATGTCCCACAGGTACCTCAAATTCAAAAAGCTCGGCATCAACTATTATTTTTCCTTAAACCAATTTAGTACTAGTTAATAATCCCTATTCCAGTGCTGACAGCTACCCAATGAGTTTCCCTAGTAGTCAAGGTAAAACCTAGTACTCACATGATAATCTATCAGACCTCAGAGTAACCTGGGGATTCTCATCTCTACCATGGTGAGAATTCTATGCTCAGTGTTATGTATTTAGTTTAATGTTTTTCAAAGTTCCCCTTTCTCTTACTAACCTGTCTGTCATGGTGCTACAGTGTTTCATGTCTCTCCTTTCTTCAAACTCAGTGAATGCCATTTCAATTGCATTATGTACTGTTCTTTATAAGAACAATACTTGTTGTTATATTTCCACTGAGTGGGCTGTAGTCTAGTTAAACTCTGAACTCACAAAAAGAGGAATGCGTGTTTTTTATTCCAATTCTAGTCTCTTCAGTGCCTAATATGATATCTGACCAATAAGAAAATGATATTCAAAGAAATGAAGAAATAAAAGAAATGGCACAGGACAGTAACTTATGCTAAAGAAAGTCACATATTGTGGATGTATTTTGATATACACAGATATTAATCAGAAAGGTTATTATCTAAAAGATAATGGAAATATTCCAATGCTCATTAATAGGAATCCAGTATAAACTTATGAACTAATTACATGCATACATGATAAAATGGTTCAGTTGCAAAATATTCTATATTTAAATGTCCAGTTTCACACATAGCGACTTTTGATTAAATGGATAGTGCTGGAAATGCAATTTCTCAGAAAATTATAGGAGAAAAATGAGAACTTTTTCTACTTAGAATCAATCAGACTAATTAGGTAAACAGATTACTCAATGTATTCTTAATTAAAAACTATTTGTTTTTCTCAGATTTATGGAAGTAAATGGAAATTAAAAGTTTTGGGGAAGAAAAAAATGAAGAAATTACTACATGATAAGAGGTAGCCAAACACTAAAGCATATTGTTTTTAAGTGCATTACTAGATTATGTGTGATTCTTAAACTCTTTATTAAGTGTCTTAAAATCCAAGATCTGTTCATATCTGCTTACATTTATCTCCTAAAAATAGTGCTTTCAAGTTCTCTTGTGCATTACCAATGGTAAACAAATAACCTTCTTGTTGGTGGACTTTATCTTGGCACTATAATGAGTGTGGAAAGATTTTGAGTAAAGCAGAATAGTTGTGCTGGCTTTTCATCTAAAATGCAAGTGAAATGGAAGGAAATATAAATAACAACAAATGACTCAGGCTAAGAGCCATTTGAGTAGAGCTCTAGCATTAGTATTCAGATCATTTTGAAGGCGTTATAGTTTACTGGAAAGAAAAACAGACTGAAAATATGAAGATTCATTCAGGTCTTAATTCCACAATTTATTTTATGTGACCTTGAGCTTTTTTCTGAACTCAATGCAGTGTATTCATCTGTACTAAGGAGGAAATAATATATTTTCACCATCAGATACTATTAGATATTTGAAATATTTTATCAATTGTAAAACATTACATATTGTCTATGCTTATTAGTGTAGCTAAGCAATGTGTTTCTCATCTTCTGATAGGAGCCATCTAAAGAATAATTCAAATTGATGGAGATATATTGCTCAGTAATAGGAAACTTGCCTGGAGTGTAGAAGACCCTATGTTCAATCCCCAGACCTGAAAAACAAATAAAATGAAAGAAGGCAGTAATTCAACAGAATAGTAATGTAGTGATGATTTAACAAGTAAAAGTCCCAGGCTAGTATTACAAAATTATATACTTAAGGTCAATCCTCTTCCATCCATTATACATAGGTTGATCATTATGGCAAATGCCAGTAACAGAAGGCTGAGTGTGGACTATGAAGGTTATTGGAGGCTGGCTAAAAAGCAATTTGTAAATCAGTAAATGCTTAAAACCTACTGAGAAGATGGCGAAACCCACAGCTGCATGAAATTGGAATTGTTAAATCCCAAATTGTTTGTGAATAAAGATTTTAGAAAATGTGCTGTGATTTCTAGTTCAGTGATTTCATAAAGCCAGCTATGATTTTCAAGCAAACCACTTGACCACACTTCGTATCATTACTGCAAAGAAATTATCCCATTTGCACACTTTCAAAGAATTGAAAAGATTATGACAGAACATCATGCAATGAGTCTCCCAAACAACGTGCTTGAAAGGAACATTATCTTATTCTGACAGAATGTAATTTGCTCCATCCTCTTTAAAGCAAGCCTTTCCTTTCAAGGATATGGTATTGGGAGTCTTAACTTTTCCTACTAATCTAAAAAAAAATAATGAGCAAATTTAAAAATACAACAATAAATGCAAGTCACCTACATTCAGTAAATCAATGTCCTTCCTGTCTTCTGCTCTATGAAGTATAATTATTCATAGGTGTTCTAGAGCAGAGCAGCTGATTATTTAGTGGAAATGTCAAAAAAAATAGAATAGGGTTTCTCAAACAATAATGTATGTAGAAATCACCAGGAGAGTAGGTGAAAATGCAGATTCTGACAGTGTATGAGCTGGGTTAACATGCTGCATGTCTAATAATCAACAAGTGGATACAGATCCTGATAGTCTGGATCATATTTGGAGTATCAATATATTCCATCTGTATTTACTCTCATATGACTTCTGAATCAATTACCTGTAGCAACTGTTAAAAATTTAAAATTCCATCCTCCTGATGCAATTATTCCTAAGGGTAGGAAAAGACTCATCATTACACATCTGGGCAGTATAAGAAGTCTTCTATTCTGAATCACAGTTTACATGATGTCTGGTCATAAGAGGAAACAGCTTCAGAGATGAAATAATTGATTGTGTAAACCTTGGGTACATAAGCTACATTAAAAAGCCCCAAAGACATTCCTTGAATTTTGAATGCTGAAGAAAAACTTCCCAACTAGAAGTGTGTCTTCTCATTACCTGTCATCCTTGAACGTTCAGACATTTTGTCAGAAAAATCCTAATTACACAACTGTCTTCAGATCCCCACATCCCAATAAGACTTTCACTGCATACTGTTCATTTGCTGTGGGCCTTTGTGTTCTCTCTTGTGCTAGAAGACCACACCAGTAGTGACTTACTTATTTTAGTAACACTTTCTGGGCATTTAAAAATGGCATTGCTTCCACAGATCTTTTCCTCGAATTACTAAGTCATTTGGTTTGTTTCTTTCCATTTGATTAGCAGAATCACCTTCTTTATGTATTCCTCTCTAATGATCTTCAAGCAGATGAGCAGAAAAGAAAAAAAAAAGAAAGAAACAGACAAACAAATTCAATAGATTCTAAGTCACTTCTCAAACTCCTACAAAGTTGCTTTTACAAAGAGGCAATAGGTAAAATACAAAACCCACATAGCACTTAACTTATATTCTTCTGATTCTTATTCACATGTCAAAAGTATTAGTATAAAGTGGGCCTTGATCCAAGCAGGAGTCATACTGGAAACTATGTAACGAGTTCCCTTGGCCAACTCACAATAATTTTGGCATAAAATATGATGATGCATTTCTTTAATGCATTGCACTCATTTCTATTCCCCCAGAAGACTATATCTAAAAATAAAATGTATTATTATTATGGTGTTATATTCCAATGAATATCCTAATATATATTTACATTATCTTGAGGTTTTGGTATGAGGAAATTTCTTTAGCAGCATTATATAAATCACTTACCAGCTGATAAATTACAGTCTTGAAATTATCTCTATGTAAGAATCTCAATGAATTGTTATTGGAACTGCTTCACAACTAACTTTGGAATTTCAAGTGAACTTGTTGAACATATTAGATAAAATCCAGTTATATTTCATGTTTAGCTTTCTTTTAACTTAACATAGATAAATAGATAATAGTGAGGAGATGTTAAAACAAGTAAGCTATTGAGGTTTTTTTTCTCCACTAGTACATGATTGTTCATGTACTGACACAATGTTTATGGCTTGTGGGAGGTGAGCAGTGGCATCAAGTCCATCCATGGCCCAGGAATAGGTATCTGGTCCCATCATCTACTATCCCTGTGACTTGGCAATGTTGTTTAAGACTTGGATTTATGGACATTTTATAAATTAATGAAATTAAGAATTGCATCTCAAAATTAACAATGGTGAGAATATTTACACCAAAGAAACCACCAAACACTACAAATTTTTTTGTGATATTTATTTCCTCCTTTCCATCCTTTATTTATCTGTCTTTTTCCTTCTCTCTCTCTCTCTCTCTCTC
Source organism: Peromyscus aztecus (assembly GCA_902168405.1). Taxonomy (NCBI): domain Eukaryota; kingdom Metazoa; phylum Chordata; class Mammalia; order Rodentia; family Cricetidae; genus Peromyscus; species Peromyscus aztecus. The sequence goes on from CABHPQ010112683.1 coordinate 8,526, forward strand.
TCTCTCTCTCTCTCTCTCTCTCTCTCCCTCTCTGTGTGTCTCCTCCTCCTCTTTCTTTTTAGAAAAACTGTTTACCATGATAACATGATTATGTGTATGGTATATTGTTTTATCTCTCAGCTCTAGTTTCCTCATGTTTAAAATGAGGCTAATAGTAGGTATTTTGCCCTGCACAGGACTGTGGTATAAAATGAGCTCGATAAAAGTCATAATTAAACCTACTAAACAGTTAAATAAGATTTTATCTAGTATTGATAATTATGATAAATAAATAAAGAAACTCTTGTTTACTGTTAGTTGGGATGAAAATTAGTGCAGCTCCCTATGGAAATCAGCATGAGGGTTCTTGCCAAAACTCAAAGCATGATATTAAATAGCTACACTGTGGTGGTTTGAATAAGAGTGGCCCCCATAGGTTCATATACTTGAATGCTTAGTCCCCAGAAAGTGTCACTGTTTGAAAGGATTAGAAGAATTAGGAGCTATGACCTTGTTGGAGGAAACATGTCACTGGTGGTGGGATCTGATGTTTCAAAAGCCCATATCATCAGGCCCAATCTCTCTCTGTCTCTCTGTCTCTCTTATCTATCTCTGTTTATTTCTATATCTCTATATCTTTCTGCCAGTGTGTGAGTATATAGAACTCTCAGCTCCTCTTCTAGCACCATGTCTGACTGCCTGCCACTATGCTCACTGTCATGATAATGAAGAGCTAACTCAGTGAAACTATAAGCAAGCCTCCAAATAAGTGTTTTTTTTATTAAGAATTGCCTTGGTCATGGTATCTCTTCAAAGCAATAGAACAGTGACTAAGACATTTGTCATTCCTGAAGATAAAGCCAGGAGAATCAAAATCAATACACAACAGAGAGCCTTACAGAGAAATATTTATTGCTGTGCTATTCACAATAGCCAAGATGTGGAGTCAGCTTAAATATCAATCAACACATGAATGAATAAAAATAATGTGATCCTTATAAACAATGACATTCTAATCATTTATCAAGAAGAATGAAATTGGGACTGGAGAGACAGTTCAGTGTTTAAGAGCATTTACAACTCAAGCAGAGGACTGGAATTTGGGTCTCACTTTCCTTATTGGGCAGCTCACAACCACATTTAACTGTAGTTCCAGGAGATCTGATGAACTGTTCTGGACTGTAAGAGCACATTTACATGTACACACACACACACACACAGAGACACACAAAAATAGACACAAATATATTTAAAACTTACTCTTCAAAGGAATGAAATTATGCCATATGCATGAAAATTAGAGATGGAATTAGAGATATCATGTTAGGAAAAATAAGCCAAACACAGAAAGAATATGTCATTTTTCTTCTTATAAGCCCAACCTAGATTGTAGACATACACATAATTACCTGTATGTGATAAAACAATAGAAGGGGAACTATTTGGAAAGAGAGAGGGGAAACAGAAGGTAATTGAAGATGAATAGAGTCAAAATCTATGGCATACTTGAACAAAATGTCTTTATGAAACTCATTAATCTGTATGATTATACACTAATATAAATTATCTTAAAAATCAAAATTTGCATAAGATTACAGAGATTTCTTGATTAAATTTGTCAAAATCTGACAAATAACTAAAAGACTGTCAAAGAATTATGCATGGTCTGTTGACTCACTAGCAGAGATTAGACAAATAATAAAATAAATATATACTTAACTCATAAATTATTTTCTATTTATTTAAACAGATTATTTTCTACTTTATTTTAGGAAACTATTTTTGTTCTTATCAAGATTTTATGTGGCTTATGTCACTTGAAAATAATAAAAAATTTAGAAGTCATTTATTTCACTTAAAGTATGTAAAATCTTAGGCATTTTTAAAAATTTTAGTTTTCACATATATTACTTTTATAAAACATTTTAAAAGTCTTATAAAAGTAACTTTCATTTAAACATTCAAAATAGCTTCTTAGTAATTGAACTCTGGGGAAATTTAAATAAGTCATAAAAGCTTGAATTACAAAAATATTAAATAAAACTTTGCATTCATGCCTTCTCTGTGCTTGTCTTTGTGCATGCAAAGAAATAATAAAGAGATTCCCTGGGAACCCACAGGCCACTCTAGCCAGGGAAGCATGTAGGCCTACTGCAGATCATTATCTCTCTCTACATTTCTTCAAACCAAATATCTCAGTCTTATCCCTAGCTCTGTAGCAGATTACCTGCTATGTCCTTTACTCAATCTTTTCTCCAATTCCCAGGAGACTAAGCAAATCCTGGTGGAACACTCTACTTCCCTCCCTCTTGTCATTAATCTCCTAGCCCATTCCCATTCCTAAGTGTCAGCTGCCAATATCTAGAAACACATTTTGTCTGGAAACCCCAGTGGCCACATCTTACCAGGATCCCAGAAGAATTTTCTACCAGGCAAACCATATCTACCATATACTCCTAAGAATCAGGAAAGGCAACAGAAACCAAGAAACAAATATTGCACACAACAAAGACAAGACTAAATATCAGTATCTAGAATTAAAATCTTCCCAATCCCAGATGCATAGATGACATCAATAAAGCCAAAAGTAATAACAGAAAGGAAACTATGTCACCACTAGAGCCCAGGAGCACTACCACAGCAGGCCCTGAGAATTTCAATATAACTGAAAAACAAGGAAAAGACCTTATAATGGCCTTTGTGAATATGATAGAAGTCATAAGGAGGAAATGAATAAATCCTTTAATCTGTGAAAACACAAAGAGTGGAAGAAAATGAATAAAACAGTTCAAGACATGGAAGTAGAAATCGAATCAATAAAGAAAACCCACACTGAGAGAGATCTAGAACTTAAAAATTTAGAAATTCAAACAGAAACTACAGAGGCAAGCTTGAGCAACAGAATAAAAGATATGAAAGAGAGAAATTTCAGGTGTTAAAGATACGATAGAAGAAATGGATACATCAGTCAAAAAATGTTAAATCTAAACACCCTCTCATTTCCACTGACAATTACCTTCACAACAGTGTGATAGACCCATGAACACATAAGCCAAAGCTATCAACATTTGTCAAATAAACATATGTCTATCATTCATTGATTGCAACCCATGCTTGTCTTGTTGCTGTGACAAAATAGCATGGCAAAAATAACTTAGGAATAAAGGGCTAATTTTGGCTCCTAGTATAAGTATAAACTGTTCATCACAATGGAGAGAAATTGTGGTGGCAGGATCATGAGGCAGCTGCTCACATTCCATTTAAATTAGGAAGTGGAGGGAGATGAATTCTTGTGCTCAGCTCAGTTTTTTCCTTTTTACTCAGTCTGGAAACTTAACCTATGGAATGGAACAGCATTTAGGGTGGGTCTTCCTATGCTAATTAATCTAATTTGGATAAGCCTTTTACAGGCATGCCTTAAAAGTCTACCTAATCTAGGTAATTCGTCATGGGAGACAAACCCAGAGGTTTGTCTGCTAGGTGGTTTTAGATACTGTCAAGTAGATAATAAATATTAATGATCACATCTGTATCTAGTAGCATGACTTTATAACTAAAGGAAATGTTGGTGAGAGTAAGGAAGATATGATCAAATCATAAGTTGTGATATCCTGATATGTTTCAACACTTATCTATGCTACTTTCTTCACAAACCTGAACAAAGAATAGGGTACATAAACAAAGGCTCTTGCTTAGGGGATGCCATTTGGGACCCCAGGCATATTATGACTTAGCTAATTAGTTTAACTATAGAAGAGACTTGTTTCTTATGTTTTAATAGTATATAGAACAACTAAATATTTAAAGTACAATAAAATTGTTAAATGATTAATAAAACAAAGCAAAAACAATCAAGCAAATACTAAATATTTTTTTCCAAAATAGCCTGACAATCATAAGCTTACCAGAGTGTTCTAATATACTTTTGACTTTGAATAATTTATTCCTTTCTTCTGTTACTATTTTAAAATTAACATCTTTATTTGGAATAAAACATATACAGTTCTTTTCTGTGATCTCTAATTGAATACAGAGACTTCATAGTAACAAAGGACTAATAAGAAAACATCTTTAGTCACTTAGAGATTTCAGGAAACTTCAACAACTTTGCTTCTTTTTAATCTTTTTTTTTTAATTTACAACCACATATCTTGGAGATCAATTTGTATTGACTTAAATTTTCCAGGTATCCAGATGATTAGTTACAGTAACAATATTCAAATCTGGAAATTTGTATTGCAAGATGACATGACAGTATACATAAGTGACCCCAAAAATTCAACCAAGGAACTCATACAGCTTATAAACACCTTCAGTAAGGTGGCAGGATACAAGATTAACTCAAAAAATCAGTAGCCCTCCTATATACAAATGACAAACGGGCTGAGAAAGAAATCAAAGAAACATGCCCCTTTACAATTGTCACAAATGATATAAAATACCTTGGGGTAACTCTAACTAAGCAAGTGAAAGACTCGTATGGCAAGAACTTTAAGTCTCTGAAGAAAGAAATTGAAGATATCAGAAAATGGAAAGATCTCCCATGTTCATGGATAGGTAGGATTAACATAGTAAAAATGGCAATCTGACCAAAGGCAATCTATTGATTCAATGCAATCCCTATCAAAATACCAACACAATTCTTCACAGACCTGGAAAGAACAATACTCAACATCATATGGAAAAACAAAAAACCCAGGAGGCCAAAAGAATCCTGTACAACAAAACAACCTCTGGAGGCATCACGATCCCTGACCTCAAGCTCTATTATAGAGCTACAGTAATAAAAACAGCTTGGTACTGGCATAAAAACTGACATGTGGACCAATGGAACTGAATTGAAGACCTTGACATTAATCCGCACACCTATGAACATATGATTTTCGACAAAGAAGCCAAAACTGTACAATGGAAAAAAGAAAGCATCTTCAACAAATGGTGCTGGCATAACTGCATATCAACATGTAGAAGACTGCAAATAGATCCATATCTGTTGCCATGCACAAAACTCAAGTTCAAGTGGATCAAAGACCTCAACATAAGTCCAGATACACTGAACTTGAGAGAAAATAAAGTAGAAAGTAGTCTGGCAGCGGCACAGGAGACCGCTTCCTAAATATAACACCAGTAGCACAGACAGAGAGAAACAATTAATAAATAGGACCCCTTGAAACTGAGAAGCTTTTGTAGGGCAAAGGACACAGTCAATAAGACAAAACGACAGCCTAGAGAATGGAAAAAGGTCTTCACCAACCCCACATCTGATAGAGGGCTGATATCCAGAATATATAAAGAACTCAAGAAATTAGACATCAAAATACCCAACAGTGTAGCATGAATCTTAAAAGTTCTTATTAATAAAACCAAATCCGGGGCCAGTTATTGGGGTGAAATGCTGGATAGTCAGAGAGACAGAATAAGCCACAGCTAACCTCACCTGGCAAACTTCTCAGCTGGTCTTGCTTCCTCAGACTGGAAGCCTCTATGTCCTCATATCTGAATGACTCTCAGCTGAACTGCTACTAGAAGCCTGAATGCTTAACCAGCCCAAATGCTTCTCCAGGGCAAATGCCTCTCCAGGGCAAATGCCTCTAGTTTCTGGTCCTCACGCCTTATATACCTTTCTGCTTTCTACCGCCACTCCCTGGGATTGAAGGCTTGCTTTCTGGGATTAAAGGCGTGTGTCACCACGCCTGGCCATTTCCAATGTGGCCTTGAACTCACAGAGATCCAGAGGGATTTCTGTCTCTGGAATGCTAGAATTAAAGGCGTATGCTACCACTGCCTATCCTCATGTTTAATATTGTGGCTGTTCTGTCTCTGACCCCAGATAAATTTATTAGCATACACAATATTTTGGGGAACACAATACCACCACACAACAGTCCAATTAAAACATGGGCTATAGACCCATATAAAATGACCCTGTGACCTTCAGAGGCATGGTTCACAATAGTAGCTTCTTCTCTATAGCTGGTTTGTGTTATCTTATCAAGACAGACTATTTACATTTCTATTGATCTACTTCTAAAATCTGTTGAAACTCTGTCACTGACACTAAACCTTTCTATTCATTCTGATATATGTGTGTGTATGTATGTATACATATATATTGTGTGTGTGATATGAGAATTAAAATTAGTAATAATATTGGAAAAAAAAGAACCTGTTTTTATTTCAACCAAGTTAACAAAGAAAATGGTATTATCTGGCAAATTTTTGTTGCCACTAAAACCTAATTACCATGAGAATTCATTGCTATTTAATACATTCTGCCATTGTAGGAAGATGTGGGCATGTATGTTTTTGTTTCTGACATAGAGCATTCATGACAGAGGAGAAAGTAGGGTTAGTCTCAGTATCATACTAGTACCATAAACAAATCTACAAGAACAGAGACATAGACTTCAAATATAAATTCACCATGAAATATTTATATAACATATTTTATAAAAAGCAATACTTCAATACTTAATGAATAGTGAAGGATATGTTATTTCTAGATTCTAAAAATATACTCATATTCATACCAATAAATATGAAAAATCTACTATAAGAGTTATTCACCTGCCATTTAGTATGTAAAGAAAGTTATTATAAAAGGTTGAAACATGTAAAAAGTCTTTGCTAAGGCTTTTCTTTTTTCTTCTTTTTTTGTATCACAGTTTGCAGATAAAGCTATTTTCAAATAATGGAGATTTTAAAACACAAGGCTCAACTGTACTATTTCATGAGGAATTCTGAGCAAGTATTCTATTTTTAGAAGAAAGAACTGCAGAAAGGATCAAGAACATCCATGATTACAATTGCTGCACATTGCTTCAAGGGACTCAAGTGATTTGAATATTTGTTTGAAGAAAAGAAAATGTCATCATGTCTGTCTAAACAAAGAAAAATATGACATGGCAAATAATGATTTGTTGCTTCAAAAGAGTAAAAGTACCTCAAGCTGAAATCCCATACTAATGTTTTCTTTATATTTTATACTCCAAGGGAATAAAGTTGCCCAGAGAGAAAGTAGAAGTCAGTTGGCCATCCAAGCCAGAATGTTGCTCTTAGATCCATCACTACCCAGCTGTGAAATCTTAAGCCAATTGCCCAGTCTTTTTGAATATTGGTTTCTCCATCTCTAAAATAATATCAAAATCAGGGCCAGGGAGGTAGAGACAACTGTGCACAACTCTGATGATGTGAGCTTGATTTCTAGATCCTACAGAGTGGTAGTAGAGAATGTCTCCCAAAAGTTGCCCTCTGACATACACATATGTGTTATAGTACCTATGTGCCTGCATTTTCACACACACACACACACACACACACACACACACACACACACACACACGCATGCACAAAAAAAGAATGAATGAATAAATATTTTTAATTTGATTTATCTGGGTTGTTATGATTGTCAAATAAAATTATAAAATTATGGCTACAAAATGCTTTATAAATCCCAAAGTTCCATGCCAACAAAGTTTTTTTTTGAATTGATTTTATTTTATTTTACAATATAATTCAACTTTACATATCAGCCATAGATTCCCCCGTTCTCCCCCCCCCCCCCCCCCCCCCCCCCCCCCCGCCTACCCCCCATTTCCATCTCCTCCAGGGCAAAGACTCCCCCAAGGATTGAGATCAACCTGGTGGACTCAGTCCAGGCAGGTCTAGTCCCCTCCTCCGAGGCTGAGCCAAGCGTCTCTGCTAAACCCCAGGTTTCAAACAACCAATTCATGCACTGAGCACAGGACCCAGTCCAACTGCCTGGATGCCTCCCAAACAGATCAAGCCGCCAACAAAGTTTAATACAGTCATTTACTAAATGAATTCTGAGTGAAAGAGGACTATGGATATATGAACAACAATAATAATATTAATGTCAATATTTGTGAGTCCTTTATTCTTTGCCAGATTCTGAATTCTATAATCATATATTTCCTCCAAGCTGCAGAATAAGAGATAGAAATGATTAAAGAAGATAAAGGATATATAAACATAAAAATTCAATTTGCTGGAAATTAGCTACCTGAGAATAAGACAAATAAGGCTCAAATAATAATTAGACATGTGACAGAAGAAATTTCTCTGAACTATAAAAGAGTTTGCTGACTGAAAAAGTTCATTGTATTTCGGGTGAACTTAATGTAAAGAAAATAATGTCTAGACTTAGCCTGGTGACATTTTTTTAGTTACCTGAATGAAGAAAAAATTCTACATATAGCTCAACAGAAAAAGAAGACAACTTACAAAGAAAGGAAACCAATGTGTTATGGAATGTCTTTTCTGAAATATTGAGCACAGGAAGAAAGTAAAGCAATGTCTTAAGAGCTGTGAAATAAAAGGTTATAACCTCAGTATTCTTTCCCAAGTCAAGGTATTGTTCATTGATAAAAGTTGCATTCCACCATAAAGAAATAGTATCCCTGAACTTTTTTGCTTTGAACACCAGAACAGGTAAAAATATTGTTAAAAATATAATACAATTTAATGATCTATCTGGAATATAAACCAGAAAAAAACTGAAGGATAATAAAGTTAAATAAAATAATAATTTTATATAGCAAATTGCACTTGTAGTGGGACAAAAGACAAGAAATTTATAGAAATAGCCATAGTGTATTTATTGGACCTCAACAAAGAAAAGTAAGACAGATATATCAGGGAGTTCTTTTAAAGTATTTGATAATCAGAGCTAAATAGACTTTTAATGATCTCTTCTGTATTCATATGACATATAAATACATCTATTCCTCTTAAATCAGTTTGTAGTTTCAAAACAAATCAAGTCAAAATCTCATAGGAAAAGTCAAATTGAAATTTATATTTTTATAGTTATCTGGAATGATATTTGATGCTGATGATAACTAGGAAATATTTGAAGAGAAACTAACTCAAAGATATTGACTCACCACATATTAAACAAACTATAAGCTGGGTGGTGGTGGTGCACAACTTTATTCCAGCACTTGGGAGGCAGAGGCAGGTGGATCTAAGTGAGTTCGAGGCCACCCTGGTCTACAAAGCAAGTTCCAGGACAGCCAGTACTGTTACACAGAGAAACCCTGTCTTGACAAACAAAAACAAAAAACAAACAAAACAAAAAAAACAAAAAACAAACCATAAATCATGGGCATTAGAGATTCAACAGTCAGATAAATTAAGTATAAAGATTTGTCTGGGGCAGGATGCTGGAAAAGCTCCCAGGAGTCCACAAGAATGACCCCACCTTGGACTAATGGCAATGGTCGAGAGGGTGCCTGGACTGGTCTACTCTGGTGACCGAATTAGTGAATACCCTGTCATCATAGAGCCTTCATCCAGTTACTGATGGAAGCAGATGCAGAGATCCAAGGCCAGACTCCAGGCCAAGCTCTGGGAATCCAATCAATGAGAGAGAGGAGGGATTCTGTGAGCAGGGGACATTGAGATCATGATAGGAAAACGAGTAGTGACGACCAGCCACACTAGTGGAAACCCATGAACTGTAGACCAATAGATGTGGAGCCCCCATAGGACTGGACTTGGCCCTCTGGATACAGGAGACAGTTATTTAGCTTGAACTGTTTCGGGGCCCCCCAGGCAGGGGGATCGGGATCCGTCCCTGGTGCATGGTTGGGCTTTTTGGGGCCCAATGCCTAGGGTATGACACCTTGTACAGTCTTGGTGCAGTGGGGAGAGGCTTAGACCTGCCTCAGCTGAGTGTGCCAGGCTCTGCTAACTCCCATTGGGAGACCTTGACTTGGAGGAGGTGGGAATGGGGGGTGGGTTGGGGGTAGGCTGGGGGTGGGAAGAGGGGGGGATCCGTGGTTGGCATGTAAAGTGAATGGAAAATTTCTTAATAATAAAAAAAGACAATAAAAAAATTTTGTCTGCAGATATTTTTATTCTAAAAACAACACATTTGAAGTCAGATCAAGGAAGAAAGAATATTCCTTTAAACAATGTGAAATTAACTACTTGGAAATGACAAGTGTATCCTTATATAAATTATCATAAATATCAGGTGGATTAAAGAGCCAAATATAAGATGCAAATGATATTGAAATTTTAAAGAAAATGTAGATAAATGTGCAATTTATCGTAATTTTCCAAAGTATAATTATATTAAGATCCCAGGGGCCTAATGTTATTTGCGTGATATAAAGGAATAGTTTTGAATTCATCCTTGTTTTGGACTAATGTTTGTAACTCTCTCCATTTCTTTTGTTGAACTCTTATCATCCAATGTGATAATATTAACAAGTGAGGCCTTTGGGACCTAATTAGAATTAGACACGGCCATAAGGATAAAGCCCTTGTCAATAGGATCAGTGCCCTTTGTAAGAGTCAAGAGAGAACTTCCTTTTTTTCTCTACTCTGTACCAGGTGATTATATAACAAAAGTCAACATTCTCCAAAACAGAAGTGGCTCCTTTCCAGAATTCAACCATGCTGCTATCCTTACAGCATCATGAACTGTGGGAAATAAAATTTTGTAGCTTATAAATTTATAGTGCTTTACTATTATAGTCCAACTCACAGACTTCTCTATCGTCATTTTTTTTCCTTTCAGACAAATAGGTGACACTAGACATAATTTAGCAAAGTGATTTACTTATTTCCTGCACTGCACTGCGTTAGGTAAAATGCTCTAATAATTCAAAAGAAAAACAAAAGAAGGCAAAGAGTTTGAACCTTATAGATGAAAATACTAATAATGACTATTTCCTTAGAGTAGATGAATAAATGTATACTTTTAGTCTCTGTAAAGTTAAAGTGTTCCAAATAAATCTACAAAAAGTGAACAAAATGAGCAGGACAATTCAGAAAATTATATTGAGTGCTCTATGATATTTCATAATATATGTTTTATTGATTTGAGAATAATTTAAAATAAAACAGTAAAAACTTATAAATCAGCATATGACTTTACTAAAGTGTTGTGCGTTTTAAATTTTATTTTCTTTTTTAATGAATTCAACAGCATGGTGTTCAAGTGTAGATTTCTTTATAATGCTATGGTAGTTTGATTGTGCCAGTGTCTAAGGTACTTTTATGCTGCTGAAATAAAATGCCCTAATAAAAGCATCTGAAAGGTAAAAAGCAATTATTTTAGCTTACACTTCAAGAAGAATACTGTCCATTGTGGTGGGGAAGACATGACATCAGGCAAGGAAGGCATGATGGCAGGAGCAGTGCATCCATACACAGAAAGAGAATAGTGCTTCCTGATCCTTAGCTCACTGTCTCCTTTTTATGCAGTCTATCATACTCCAACTAAGGAGTGGTCTTTTCTACAACTGAAACTGATCTCCCAACATCAATAAACCTAATCAAGACAATCCTTCACAGACCTCCTCAGTGGCTAACCTTAATCTAGATATGTCAAGAGGACTATCTCCTGGGTGATTTTTAGATTCTGTTAAGTTGACAACTTACACTGATGATCACACTTAGTAAAGATGAAATTGCAAGGATTTGTAATCCACTCTAATGTATCCTGAGCAGACTCATGTATCCAGGTATAAGGGAACTAACAAGATTTAGCATTTTTGCCTTCCAAACTGAAGATCCAGTGTTTTGAACCTACACACCGCAACAGAATTTTTCTGAGGATGTTCATATATTACCACAAATTCAGTGTTCTGAACCACTACTTGATTGTTCTTTCATTTTCACAGGAATCATCTGTGGGTTTTATTTAAATGATGGTTCTGCTACAGTGAGTCAGAGGCAAGGCCTGAGATTCTAGCTTTCTTTCTTTTTTTTTTTTTTTTTTGTTTTTTTAGGTAAGGGTTTCTTTTTTTAGCTTTTTGCCTTCCCTGGAACTCATTTGGTAGCCCAGGCTGGCCTCGAACTCACAGAGATCCACCTGGCTCTGCCTCCAGAGTGCTGTGATTAAAGGCGTGCACCACCACTGCCCGGCGAGATTCTAGCTTTCTAAAAAGCCCCTATGTGATGTTGATACATGCAGGTCCATGGCTAGTTTAGCATACTCAGAAAAGCAGGACTATAGTATATACACTATTTTCAAAATAATTTCATATACAAGCTCACAAATATACATATTTATAGGTATTTTGTTGTGCTAATTTATATGAATAGAAAATAGGAGAGTTATAGTTTACATAAACAAAAGAAATAACAATAATCTAGAAATGTGTGGGCAGATACATTGGTATATCTAAATTTCATCCACAAACCAGGTAGTTATACAAAATTAATTATCACACTATAAATTTGAAAATGCTATATCTTATAATCCATACATATCAAGGGCCTATTTTACAACTTAAGTACGAATTACAGGAAAATTATTACTTTCTACATTACTGAAGTTATTTGACTAGCATTATTAATTGATAGTCAATGGGACCATGGTATTCATATTTTGGATACTCAATGTTATTATTAGCTCTAAGTTAGCATGATTTCTAAAGTGACATGAAAGCATATTCCTGAAAACTAATCATATTTGCAATAGATTAAGAGAACTTGCTTAACTGAATCTGAAAAGAGCTTCTCAAAATCAAGCTGGATAGAAAGTGTATCTTTTTAAAGGAACTATCCATATATATTTGATGATTCTATGAACTTTCAAAGCTGTGAAATTGTCTATTATGCATCAAGTCTACTTTCTGAAAGCTATGCCAAGTTCCAGTGTAATTTCCGTTGCTTTTCTGCTAAACTTACCACTTCTAGTCAGACCAATTTAAATTTACTATAATCAAGATTCTATTCTCTTCCCTCTTCCATGTGACCACCTTTTAAATTCCCTTGGCTCACCATTCTTGCTGTGATAAAGATGTAGGATTCCAGCTTTCATTTTGAGAACAAATTCTAAATGTTGCTTTTGATTTCAGAATCACTTTTGAAATGCTTTTCTGTAATTAGAGAATTTTTATTTGGGCTTATTTGTCAAATGTTCTACTCTCATTTGTCATAAAGTGGAAAACAAGATTTTTCCCTCCATTTTACAACTATTCATTAACACAGCTCCCATTTCAGATTTATTATCAAGCCCAGAAGTCTGTATTCAGAATAAGGCATACATTATTCATTTTACAGCAGGCACCATGTGTGTCAAAGGGCAATAAGTATGTTTTTATAACCAAAAGACAACTATACTTCTCTGAGAAACCATAATTTGGTGCTGTGACTATGTTTCTATAAGCAAACTAGCAGGACATTTCATAACAGCCTATGGACTGGAAATTCTTACACACATGATTTGCAAGTTATGCAAATGTTAAAAGTACATCCTATCATTTTTCACTTCCTGTTGCCATTTTTGTCTAATTAATAAACAAATGTTGAAGCTGGCTTTAAAAGCCAGGCAGTTTGTCCATAAGATGCAAACTTAATCATGATACTATCTTGTTTCAAGTCAATGCTCTTAGTATCAGCTTGATCAGTCCATTCAGAAAGATAGCTCAAAGTATAGTGGTATTTTATTTGTACTGAAATGTGATTTTATTTTTATGTTAATAAATAAAGTTGCCTAGGGGTCAGAGCTATTAGCAAGCCATAGTGAAAGCCGGTTGTGGTGGTGCATGCTGGTAGGATTTGCTGAAGGAGGCGCACGCCTTTAATCCCAGCACTTGGTAGGCAGAGCTAGGTAGATCTCTGTGTGTTCAAGGATACAGCCGCATTGGAGACACATGCTCCAATGTGTGTCTGGAGGTCTGTACAGACAAGCAGTGACGAGGCAGTCATGTGGTTGGGTTTACAACCAATGAGAAGGCAGAACAGGAAGGCTATATAAAGACAAACAGACAGGAAGTAGCCCCTTTTTCGGAGAGATCTCTTGGCTGAAGAAGCTAGCTGCAACAGGCGGGTAAGGCTCTTAGCTCTGACCTCTTGGGCTTTTATCTTTACATTGGCTCTGTGTTTCTTATGTAATAAGATGGTTGGTTACATCTACATCAAAGCAATTTTTAGCACCTACATGAATGAGTTTATTAAGGCTCTGACTTTAACTCCTAGAAGTTAAAAGATCTCAAGTTAGTAAAAGACAGCATGAATTTATAATCGTTTTATAAAATGTCTCCCTTAAATATGCCTTGAAAAAATTCAATTTGAGGTTTAAGATGACTGTAAGAAAAATAATTCCAATTGTAATTTATAGCTGTTAAACCTTCCTCTCTAATGCATTTACATCTAACATATTTATTTCAGGGACCTTCAAAATAGCAGGTGCACAATCTTCCACTAATTGAGACTTCTGCAAATTTACACGATGCTAATGCAACACTAATGAGGACCTTGTTTCATTGAACTTGAAACATTTGCATTGGCGGGTTAGTGTAGCACAGCCGTGACCTGATTGGACCACAATAGGGCTTTCTTTCTTTTTCTAAATTGAAAATAGATTCTTTTCTCATAAAACATATCCTGACTATAGGTTCACCTTCCTCTACTCCTACCAGTTCTTCCTCAACTATCCTCTTTCCCCTTCCAGATCCACTCTGTTTCTGTCTATCATTAGAAAAGAACAGGTTTCTAAGAAAGATAATGACCAACATGACAAAGTAAAATATAATAAGATGAAATAAAAATTATCATATAGAAGTTAGACACAGAAACCTACCAGGAGGAAAAGAATCCCAAGAGCAGGCACAAGAGTCAGAGACTCACTTGTTCTCATACTCATTAGTCCCATAAAAATACTAAGCTAACAGCTATAACACATGTGCAAATGACCTGATATAGATCCACATAGGCCCTGTGCTTGCTACTTCCATTTCTGTGAGCTCATATGTGTCATGTTTAGTTGATTCAGAGAGCATTGTTCTCCTGGTGTCCTCCATCCCCTCTGGCTCTATCAATTTTCTGCTTCCTCTTCTGTGGGATTCCATAAGCTCTGAGGAGAGGAGTTTGATGGAGACCTCTAAGCTAACTCTCCCTCCACATAATCTCTGGTTGTGGTTCTCTGCATCTGTCCCCATCTGTCAATGTCGGAAGCCTATGCAATGACGACTGAATAAGCCACTGATCTATGAGTATATCAGAATATCATTAGGTATCATTTTATTGATTTTTTTAGGCCAGTCATGTTAGGACTTACCCTAGGTCTCTGGTTCTTAGTTACCCAAATAGTGTTGCACATGGATTCCTTCTCGAGGAGTGTGTCTTAATTCAAATCAGATATTGGTTGGCTACTCCCACACTTTCTGTGCCATGATTGCTCTAGCATATTTTGCAGGCAGGATATATTGTTGGTCAAAGGTTTTATGGTTTCTTTATAAAAAATGTGTCCATAGGTGTGTGTATTTATGTCTTTGTCTTCAATTCAATTCTGTTGATCAGTGTGTCTGTTTTTATGCCAATATTTCTATAGCTCTGAGTACAACTTGAAATTGGGAAGGGTGCAACCTCTAGCAGTTTTATCTATCCCATTTTTTTTTGTATGAAGTTGAGAATTGTCCTTTCAAGGCCTGTGAAGAATTATTTTGGAATTTTGATGGAGATTGCACTGAATTTGTAGAATGCTTTTGGTAGGATGGCCATTTCTACTGTTAATATTACTGGTCCATAAGCATAGGAGATTGTTCCATCTTCTAATATCTTCAATTTTTTTCTTCAAAGACTTGAAATTTTATCATATGTCTTTCACGTGCTTGGTTAAAGGTATACCCCAAGATATTTTATATTATTTCAAGCTATTGTGAAATATGTATTTTCCCTGATTTTTTTCTCAGTACATTTGTCATTTGTATATGGGAAGGCTACAGATTTTTTTAGTGTTGGGGTGTTAATCTTGTATCCAGTCGCTTTGCTAAAAATGTTTATCAGATGTATTGATTCCTTGTTGAAATTCTTAGGATCATTTATGTATACTATCATATCTGCAAATAATGATACTTTATCTTCTTCCTTACTAATTTGTAGCCCCTTGATCACCCTTAATTATCTTATTGCTCTAGCTAAGACTTCAAGTACTATATTGAGGAGGTATGGAGAGAATACACAACCTTGTCTTGTTCCTGATTTTAATGGAATTGTTTTGAGATTCTTTCTCTTTAATTTGATATTGGCCATAGGCTTGAAGTAAAATGGTGTATTATGTTTAGATATGTCCCCTGTATCCCTGATCTCTCCAAGACATTTATCATGAAAGAATGTTGGATTTTTGTCAAATGCCTTTTCTCTTTCACATGAGATTATCATGTGTAACATGAATTTTAAAATGTCTTATTAATAAAAAACCTGGAACTGGATATTTAGGTGAAAGCCGAAAGATCAAAGAGCAAGCCAGCCATGTCTTACCTCTAGAAAATTCTCAGCTCAAAGGTGAATGAGTTTCTGTTTCCTCAGACTGAAGGCCTCTGAGTCCTCACACAAAAGTGTCTCAGCTGAACTACTTAAAAACCTCTAGTTTCCTGTCCTCATGCCTTACATATCTTTCTGTGTCCTGCCATATTATTTCCTGGGATTAAAGGCATGTGTGCTTCCCAGTTCTGGGATTAAAGGTATATGCCACCACTGCCTGGCTCTGTTTCCAGCATGGACTTTAATTCAGAGTTCCTGATTGATCTCTGCCTCTGGAATGCTAGGATTAAAGGGGTATACCATCACTGTCTGGCCTCTAGGTCTAATCTAGTGGTTGTTCTCTTGTCTGATCCTCAGGTAAGTTTATTAGAGTGCACAGTATATTGGGGGACACAATATATCACCACAATCACTTGAGTTTTTCTCTTTCAGTGTGTTTATATGGTGAATTACTTTGACTGATTTTCATATATTGAACCATCCCTGCACCACTAGGCTGAAGCCTACTTGATCATGGTGGATGATCTTTTTGATGTGTTCTTATACTTGAATTGCAAATATTTTATTCAATATTTTTATATCTATGTTCATAAAGGGAAAATGTCCTGTAATTCTCTTTGTTTGTTGGGTCTTTGTGTTATTTTGATATCAGGATAACTGTGGCCTCATAAAATAAATTGGACAATATTCATTCTTTTTTATTTTCTGGAATAGTTTGAGGAGTATTGATGTTAACTCTTCTTTGAAAGTCTGGTAGAATTCTGTACTGAAACCATCTGGCCCTGGTCTTCTATTGGTTGGGAGACTTTTAATGACTGCTTCTATTTCACTAGGGGTTATAGGTCTATTTAAATTGTTTATCTGTTTTTGATTAACTTTGGTAAGTAGTAACTACCAATCCACTTCTATATTTTCCAACTTTTTGGAGTACAGGTTTTTAAAGTGTGTCCTTAGGATTCTCTGGATTTCCTCTGTATCTGTTGTTATGCCCCCCTTTTCATTTCTGATTTTGATCATTTAGATAATTTCTCTCTGTCTTTTAGTCGGTTTAAATAAGTTTGTCTATCTTGTTGATTTTCTCAGAGAACCAACTCTTCGTTTCATTGATTCTTTGTATTGTTCTCTTTGTTTCTGTTTTGTTGACTTTAGCTCTCAGTTTGATTATTTCTTGCAGTCTATTCCTCTTGGGTATGATTACTTCTTTTTGTTCCAGAACTTTCTGGTGTGCTATTAAATTGATAATATGAGATCTCTCCAATTTCTATATATAGGCACTTAATGCTATGAATCCCCTTAACACCACTTTCTTTGTATTTCATAAGTTTATGTATGCTGCGTATCCATTTTCCTTGAATTCTAGAAAGTCTTTATTTCTTTCTGTCTTGACCCATTTTTTTCATTCAGTAAAGAACTGTTCACTTTCCATGAATTTTTAGGTTTTCTGTTGTTTCTGTTGTTGATATTTAGCCTTAATCCATTGTGGTCTGATAGGATGCAGGGAGTTACTTAAATTTTCATGTATCACTTGAGACTTGCTTGGTGTTTTAATATGTGGTCAATTTTGGAGAAAGTTCCATGAGGCATAGAGAAGAAGGTATACTATTTTGTGTTTAGGTGAAATGTTATGTAAATATCTGTTATGTCTGCTTGGTTTATAATATCTGTTAGCTCTAGTATTTCTCTGTTTAGTTTTTGTTTGAATGATATATCCATTGGTGATATTGGGATATTGAAGTCTCCCATTATCAGTTTATGAGGGTCAATATGTGATTTAAGCTATAATAGTGTTTCTTTTATGAACTTAGATGCCCTTGTGTTTGGGGCTTACATGTTAAAAATTGAAATGGCATCTTGGTAGATTTTTTTCCTTTGATGAGTATGTAGTGTCCTTCCTAATTTGATTAGTTTTTAAGTCTATTTTGTTGAATATTAAAATTGCTACATCAGCTTGCTTCTTGGGTCCATTTGCTTGAAATATCTTTTCCCAACTGTTTACCCTTAGGTAATGTTTATTCTTGATGTTGAAGTGTGTTTCTTGGATGCAGCAGACAGATGGATTCTGGCCTTTTTTTTTTTTTTTCATCCATTCCATTTGTCTGTGTATTTTTATTGGGGGAATTGAGACCACTGATTTTGAGAGATATCAATGATCAATGATTACTGATTCCTGTGATTTTGTTGTTGGTGGTGGTAGTGGTTGTGTAAGTGTGTTTGTGTGTTTTGTTTTTATTCTTCTGATTTTGCTGGTGCTAGATTATTTTTTCCTCTGTTTTCATGGGTGTAGTTAACCTCCTTGAGTTAGAGTGTTCTTTCTAGTATCTCAAGTATGGCTGCATTTGTAGATAGATACTGCTTTAGTTTGACTTTTCTATGTATCTTTCTAGGCCCTTCTGGTTTTAAGAGTCTCCATTGGGAAGTCAGGTGTAATTCTAATAGGCCTGCCTTCATATATTACTTGGTCTTTTTCCCTTGCAGATTTTAATATTATTTCTTTGTTCTGTATGTTTAGTGTTTTGATTATTATGTAACAAGGAAATTTCTTCTTTGGTCCAATTTATTTGGTGTTCTGTATGCTTTTTGTAACTTTATAAGCATCTCCTTCTTTAGATTAGGAAATTTTTCTTCTATGATTTTTTAAAAATGTTTTTCAACAAGTGTTTGGCCTTTTGCTGGATTTCTTCTCCTTCTTCTATATTATTTATAGTTTTGGTCTTTTCATAGTATCCCAGATTTCCTGCATGTTTTGTGCCAGATGTCTTTTAGAAGTGACAATCAGGAAGCAGGGAGTGGACAGGTAGTGAAGCTGGGCTACAAAACCTCAAGGTCCATAAACAGTGAATCTATCTTCTAGTGAGGCTCCTGTAGATTCTACCATCTTCTCAACTAGGTAATGATTATTCAAACAAACATGCCTATGAGGGGCCATCATTTCACATCCAGAACACACTGTAGCCAGCAAACAATTGTTTGGCCACACAAGTATACCTCAAAAGAGATTTGAGGTGAATAGCCAAAAGGTCAATTGACATTTATTAATTTGTATAAGTGTGTGTTCTTTATTATTTTCTGTATCCTTAAAACATGTCATAAAGACTAATAAACATTTTAAATGCAAAGATAGATCTTTTCATGAAAGCAGAAAACAATATTTCCTGCCTGGACACAAAAGACATACTGGCTACGTGGTTTGTCGTTTGTGGCTTCAGGTTGGCGATAGTAGTGCAAACATTATTTTGCCTCCAGAGGTAAGCATTGGGTTACCATACAGGATCAACAATTTTAATTTATCTGATCCTCCCAAATTGACATTCTTATTCCATATGTACTGATCATAGACTGTTTTGCCATTACAAAATGTTGCCTGTCCCCAGACAGACCTCTCTGGGTATAGAGCACATATCTTTCCTATAATTATAATGTGCTGCATTTCCCATCATATATTTTAAGGATTCTTGTGAGCATCTGTTTTTATTTTCATTTCTTTCCTCTCAAAACTCTGTTTTGATAAAAGCATATTTAATTTCTTTTTTCATAGAAATAAATAGTTGAATGGTTTGATACTCCCTATTCATTTCTAATTCACTCTGTTCCCAGTTAATTGATATAATCATTCAGAGCTGAATGTGTTTTTTAAAAGGTATGGATTTATGTAGGAGGGATTGAGATCTATGGATTAAAATATCCACACCTTGTCAGAAATACAGCATTCTATTAAAACAGAATGGAACAAATTGGCCAAACACAGCTTAAATTCCAGAGAGAGATTATAATAATTTCATAAAGCATGTGATGGCAGCTGCTACACAAGTTTGCTACTGCTACCACAAATCCCAACTGAAATGGTTTACATGTATGAATATTTTACATACTTATTATTTCTTATAGATCCATTTAATTTTGGTGGAGGAGAGGGACATAATTGGTGGTGAATATAGGACACTCAGAATAAGTACATAAGCCATGATGAGCAATGTGCTGCCAACTGTGTTATTAACAACCAGAATGTCAGGTTACCCTGGCAGTTGTGTTTTCCTTTACGCCTGCAAATGAAGGAAGATTCAAGGAGAAAATCTGCATAGACTTCCTAATGTGCTCAGCCATCATTTCCAGTCTTTTCTACCTTGTTCTCCACACCAATAAAATCCAATTTAATGGCTTAATTAGTTTGAGTCGATTTGTCATTTGCTACTGAAAAGAATCTTGACTACTGAATCTGTGTAACTGCAGCCAAAAGCAATACCAAGTAAAGGTCTGATTTTATATTTCAGTAACAAGGAGTATATATAAAAATTGGAATCTCTGGCATTATATAAGTATAAATCAGTTTTGAATGTTTTGTTATACATGCTATAGTCTTAAATATGAATTAATACTGGTAAATTAATTTGGAAAAGTAATTATGTTAATAACCTTTTTTATTTTTTTGTTTCTTTATTAAGAAATTTTCTACTCACTCCTCATGCTATCCACAGACCTCCCCTCCTCCCTCCTCCCACCCCCCAGCCCTCTTTCCCAAGCCACCCTGCATCCCCACATCCCACAAACTGAGGTCTCCCATGGGGAGTCAGCAGAGCCCAGCACACTGAGCCTAAGCAGGTCCAAGCCCCTTCTCACTGTACCTAGGCTGTGCAAGGTGTCGCACCACAAGCACTGTATTCCCAGAAACCTACCCATAGACCAGGGACAGATCAATATCCCCCTGCCTGGGTGCCCCCTAAACAGTTGAAGCCAAACAACGATGTTCCTTAATAACCTTTTTTAAAGCATTAAGCTTTCTTCTCAACTTGCTGACTAGGGCATCCTTCCTCATATTGTCTTGCTGGTAACTCTCCTTTCTTTCATTTATGTACTGTTACTAGGACCTCATTCTCCCCACTATGATGTTTGTGTGTGTGTGTGTGTGTGTGTGTGTGTGTGTGTGTGTGTGTGTGT
>CABHPQ010112683.1:29694-58643 GCA_902168405.1 Peromyscus aztecus
TGTGTGTGTGTGTGTGTGTGTGTGTGTGTGTGTGTGTGTGTGTGTGTGTGTATGCATGCATGCATACAAGGATTCACACATGTATATGCATAGGTAAAAAGGAAGTTACTTGACTGAGCTTTTTCTCAGATTATGTGCTTTCCCCTTATGAAGCAGACCTCTTTCCATCACCTATTTTTTTGTTGTTGTTGTTGTTTTTTGTTTGTTTTTTTTTTCTGGAGGAAAGCAGCTGATTTACCTCATAGGGAATAGAATAAATTTCATTGTGAGTAAAGAAATTGCATCTTTTAAGTATTCACATTATATAAGTTTCTGGAAATGAGATTACTATTTTGTAAATATTCAGTCTACATTCAACTAAACAGGAAATAGTAACACATCATGCTTTTATGCAATTCTTCAAGCTATCCTGTCCCTACCCCTCAAGCTATTATATGCAGATGGAGTTGGAAGTCACAAGAAAAATGGAAAATAACATAACAAGGAACCTAAAGCTTGGAAAGGCATCCAAACTTCCTCATGAGAATATACTTCTTCCAGAGACAAATACACAGGCTTTGGTTTACTCCATAAATTTCTATTGTTATCTTTAGAAGCTTAACATATTTTTGAAGACACAGTTACTCTTTGCATTTACCTTCAAATTCTTACATATTTTGCTCAGCTTACTCTGAGAAAATTAGTAACACTCCAAATAACATTTCACTTGAATATGGCAGTAACACATGATGTGGGGCTCATAATTCCTGATTTAGCTAGTATGTGGACTCTTTCTTCATTCAGTGTTCCATTGACTGAAAGCAATGTGTCTCTACAGAGGCTTTACAGAATCTCTAATGATGTGATGAAGTATCAGGACAGGTATTCTCTTTGTTATTGCCTTTTAACATTTTTTTAAAATATATTTTGCACATTTTACTTCTAAATGACTGTTTTCACTATCTAGGCCCTTTAAGATATACAATTTGGCTTTTAAATTGATGTAACTATAATCTGTAATATTTTTGATCATGTAGGAAGTCGAAGTAAAGTGACAACAATATGTGCCTTTAGTCACTGAGATTAAGATTCCTGAGACTGAACTAGAAAACAAAGGCCAGACAACTACCATCAGTAAACAATCTGAAGATTTATGAGAGGAGACACAAAAAGATACAGGATTATTCTAGATGGGAGGGGGAAGGTGGTTGGTTTAAAAATAAAAATCCTGGTGAGAGAGCTTTTATCCTTTAGTAAATTACTACATAGTCCTAGAGAGGTTGGTAGCAGAGGAGAATGTAGGAGGATGGCATCATTAGTGTTCACCTCTCCCTCCCTCTCCCTTTTCCCTTCTCTCCCCTATATCTTTCACATTGGAGCATCATGGCACTTTCTAAATGTCTTTGTGGTCTCAAATTTATGTAACTTGAAAATAAAACATGATTCAGAAATTTAATAGTGCCACAGCTCAATATATTTATGGCTCTTATAATACCATTATACTATATTATAGTTTGTATTATTCAACACATTTATTACAGTGATAGTGTAGGTGGATAGCCTAAGTAAACAGAACATTCCAACAGCACATGAAATGTTTAGGAGGCTGTACTAGCTGGTTTTCTGTGTCAATTTGACACAAGCTAGAGTAATCAGAAAGGAAGGAGCCTCAGTTGAAGAAATACCCCCATGAGATCTAGCTGTAAGGCATTTTGCAATTAGTAATGGGGGGGGGGCAGCACATGGTGGGTGGTGCCAGCCATTGGCTGGTGCTCCTGGGTTCTATAAGAAAGCAGGCTGAGCAAGCCAGGGGAAGCAAGCCAGTAAGCAGGTCTCCTTCACAGCATCTGCATTAGCTCTTGCTTCCAGGATCCTGTCCTGTTTGCCTTCCTATTCTGATAGGAAGTATAAACCAAATAAACCCTTTCCTCTCCAACTTTCTTTTTGGTCATGCTGTTTCATTGCAGCAGTAGAGACTCTAACTAAGACAGAGGCATTTAAATCAAAAATCTGAGGAGTCCGCAAATGATTTACAGAAGTATCTTCCTTCCTCTGGAGATAGGTGGCATTTTTTTAGTGAAGTCATCAGTAGGGTATACTTGTCAAATGTTAGGGCTGAAAACAAGCAGAGGTTCCCAGTGACATCTGGGTAGCATAATATATCATGACAAGAAATCTCAGGATCCTGATTTTGAAGTTAGTTGATGTCTGAATTTCCATTGCATTTTTTCCTTCTGGAAATAGTAGAAATTGAACCAAACCTAGGACTAAGTGATTTCCAGAAAAACACTTTGGCATTGAACCTTATCTCAGCCTTCTATTTTTTTCTGCAAAACAAGAGTAATAATACAGACTATTGTAAAAATTTTAGATGATATGAGAAATGCTTTTTTTTTTCTTTTTTGGTTTTTCAAGACAGGGTTTCTTTGTGTAGTTTTGGTGCCTGTCCTGGACCTCGCTCTATAGACCAGACTGACCTCGAACTCACAGAGATCAGCCTGGTTCTGCCTCTAGAGTGCTGGGATTAAAGGTGTGCACCACCACCACCCGGCGAGAAACGCTTTTGATGTAATGATTATTATCATGAAAGGGTAAATGATTACTTTTGATCCATGGCAACAACAGAAAGAAATATGGGAGGCATAAACATTCATTCAAGGAAGCTAGACAAGGTAAACTATCCATAGGATTTAAAAAAGAAGATATGAAGCTAGTTAGAATAATATAAGTAATATCACAGATAATGAAACATAACCCTGAAAGTAGGTGTATTTGAGCTGTTAATTGGGTTGTGTATTTTAATCTATGTAAAAGCTCATTGTCTGCATCTTCACCACACTTTCTTCTGAACTCTCAAGATATAAGAACCATACAAAACATTAGGCTCAATTCACCAATAGGAAGAAAAGTACCTGGCATTGCCTCAGTAACCCTGCCTTATTCAAGCCTTAGACAATGTATCTAGAGCAATTTTCTAGTTCTTTGCTGAACTTTACATGAATTTTGGAGATAAGAAGATAAACACTGTGTGGTGATCTAGCATTTTAGGTACTCCTCATTCTTACTACTGTTCTAATCTTTTACCTCTTGTTGAAACTTAGTTTAGCTATCCAAGGCTCATTTTGTTCCCTTTTAACTCCAGTGCTGTCAAAAATCAAGCCTGACAACGATGCAGTGAATTTGTCCACTGAACGTTAAATTCCCGACTTACCCATTTGTTTTCAACCTTCAGAAATCAGTTGCATATGAAACGACTAAGAGAGGTTGACTTATTATTAGGCCAGTGGTAAACAGATTTTTACAAGCTTTACTTTTTTTCTGTGTAACAGTTCTATTATCTCTCCAGCAAATTATAGAGTTTCATGTACTGAGCAAAATGGTTATATTGTTCTCATTTAGACACTTTTACTTTTAATTAGAAATCCAGATCAAAATAGCATTCTGAATAAGCTTGCTTGAACTATTTATAAAAAGTACAAATTTAAGGACATTTTAATGTATATTTACCTCTCTGCACTTGTATTCTTCCATACAGGAGCCAATTTGAGTTCTGATCTGATAATTTAACAACATGCCCCCAACATGAGCTTTGCTTTTCACTTATGACATTTATTCTTTCAGGAAAGAATGTATCCCCACTGCTTATACCATTAATTACCCTTCTATCTTCAGATAAAATAACTGGTTATTCTTACAAAATGGTATTTGGGCTATGATGAGAAAGAGAAAAGCATCAACTGACATCTAGCAGTTGGCCTGGTATTATCATTATGTATTAGAGTTGCTACTGGATAACCTGGTACTCCTTACTGTGCCTTGATATTTTCCTAGGGACTTAAGCACCTTAACATCACGTTATGATCACAATGGATCAACACAAAAGAACACCATTCAATAAATGTGTTTGCACGATGGAAAAAACAAAACAAGACAAAAAACATTACAGTTGTCTGTACCCCAAACTACCAAAGGTTCTCTTATACAGGTAAATATGAGTTACCTAATGCTTTTTTCCCCTAAACATAGCTTTTGTCACACTCAGGTTTGATTTCCTTCCAGGCATATGCAATTCATTCAATTACACAGTCCACTTCCTAATAATATTCAATAAAGAGTAAAGTCCTGATTCTTTAGTTCCTTCTCCAAATGCTGGTACAAATTCAAATCCTTTTCAAATAAGTCCTTTCTACAACTCATCTTGCAGTGAGTAATAAACAAAATTCCTCTGGCAGATGGTGTGTCCTTGGTTTTCTTTGAGTGTAAGGCAGTGATAGAAATGGTAGTTTTACTGAAATTCACCTGAAGTACTGTGTGTTTTGGACCAGGTCCTTCAGTTTAGTCATACTGTTTGTATCTGAAATTCATGCTTCTGTCTGAATTGTCACAGTTCTGAAAAGCTAGTTCATTCTGAATTGAACAATGATCTATTACTGAAGCCTTTCAGAATTGGGTTTATTTTTCCCCTAAAAATAAATTCCTTTGGAATATTTCTGCTACCTGATCACATTTGCATTATGATTTTGTAACTTGTTTTGAAGCCTTATAATATATGTTTTAAAGGTCTATCAACTATTCTAGTGTCTTGAGTGCTGTTTTTCATAAGAAAAAAGTCCACAGTGAAAGAATGAGTGCATGTCCAACAGACTGTCATTGTCACAGTTGTTGGATGAACAAGCTTTCTTCCCAAGTCTTGCTTTATATGTTCTAGAGAATAATTGTGTTTAGTTTCATCAGTCCAGACTCTGAAGACCTTGTTTGCTGCTTGGTTAGTGATTCTCAACCATAAACCAACATTTGAATTAACTTTTGATTCTTCAGGTTAAATGATCAACATACTTACATGTTACCCAGTGCTCATGGGATGTTCTTCTTTCATAATTAAACCTCTTACAAGCTTTGAACCTATCTTTATTAAGTAATTTCTTATAAACATAAAGTATATGCATGTTTTTAACTGGAAAGGTTTCAACATGGACAATTTGGAATTGAAGTGGCTACTTTTGGTAGTTTTCCCAAGCAATCAAGATAATGCATTTGAGGAGTACAATAGAAAAAAAAATAGAGAAATTTTCATGAGGACACATGCGATGTTTTTATCTACAAGATCATTTTCTTCAACGTGAGTGAAAGCCTCTACTTTTGGATCTATCAATGAATGCTGACTTCTTAACTATATGACTTGATGAAATTATCAAGAGGCATAGTTATGTCAAAACAAGCTGCATGGCACTCTCTCTGTCTCTCTCTCTGTCTCTCTCTCTCTCTGTCTCTTGTGTGTGTGCATGTGTGTGTGAGTGTGTGTGTATGTGTGTGTGTGTGTGCATATGAAGTTTTTTTTATTTGCAAAATTCCCTGCTTTTGTTGCATAGAAAACATAGTTACTATTTTAGAATAACAATTTCATATTTGTCAAGAGTTGACTTTCTTTCAATTTACTTCTTCTAGTTCTTTTATTTCCTTCCTTTATAAAATTGTGAAACATAAGTGATCAAAAACCATTTCATATGTATGCATGTGCCCTAGAGATAGCTACTCTAGACTATCAATATTATCCAAAGGTAAAACAAAACAAAGGAAAGTTGCTAAATTATATTTCCCTTTTTAGACATTAAAAAGTATATTTACATAATAGTTTTTATTACTGTAGATACAAGGTAATTAGAAAATCTTTAAGTTTCAAGATAAAATCAGATATATAATGTAATTAAAAGTCTTCATGAAATTATTTTGCCCCATAAAAAATACTGTTAGCCTAAAAGTTTGGTTTGTTCACGACTAAGGTTAATTTTGTGTAATTCAAATAGCATCTGTTTCCTATAACAGTTTCATTAGTTAAAATTTTATCATTGTTTCTACAAATTATTTAAATATAAAACCTATATATTCAAGATTATGTTGAATAAATATTTATGGCAATTAGTATCCTTTTAAAAGGGTTAATTTATGATATTCTACATAACTTAAGATGTAGATTTAAAATACTGAATACCAAACATATAAATTTATTATTTCAGATTAAGTAGGCCAATAGAATATGCAAACTTTCTAAAATAATATTTTAGTCCATATGTGTGCTACCATATTTTTTATCTGTATGAAATCATAATCTGAACTGATGGCTCATAGAAATAACAACAAAATAATTATAAAATTTTCCCCTAGATTTCCTGGGTCTGGGGTGAAAGAAATAGGTTACTTTGACTAAAGATGACAATTATTATAAATGATTATTATTCCAGATATAATAATTAAAAGTTGTATAAACATGTCAAAAATCATTAGCATCAATTCTTTAAATGTGCACATTTATCTATTATTTACTTATTTATTTATTGACTGTGTGTGCATGCATGCTATGGTGCATATATGGAGATAGGAGAATGACTTGTACCAGTTAGTTATCTTCTTCTACCACATGGGATCCAGATATCAAACTGAGCTCCTTAAGCCATGTTTGATGACAAGCACCTTTACTTGTTCAGCCATCTTATGAGCCCCAGTTTCTTAACAATAAAGCTTTGTAATATAATCAGAAAGTAAATTAGTGTAGAATTTTTAAGAATATATTGATAAATTAATTGTACTTTAAAGATAAAATTAAGTTGTATGTGCATGTTTGTATCTACATATGTGGGTTTTTTTTGGTGTGTGTGTATGTGTATGTCTGTGTTTTGGTACCTAAAAGCATACACACAAAAGTATGTATTAAATTATTTGCTACAAATATTGGATGAATCATGAATGTTTTGAAGCTAGGAGAGAGCAATATACCAGGAATAGAGAAAGTTTAAAGCAGATTAAAAAAGACATATTTGGGACAAAGTTCAAGGAAATATAGAAAAAAAAAGAAACTAACAATACCATCTTGTAGTATGTAGGGACTGATGATATTTGAAAATAGAAATTTCCTACTATAAAAAAAGAGTGCAAATAGCATGGAGTTGAAGAGTATGGGAAAACTGAGAGTTTGTAGACAAGACATGAATCAATCTTTCTAAATAACTTTTGGAACTAGAATTATAATGTACAGTAAGTGTGGGTAATAGCAAATTTATAGTATACATAGCATTAATTACTTCTTACTGATGCTTATTTAAAATATGCAGTATTGTCCCTCTCATATGTGGCTGCTAGCTTTGAAATTTTATATATGTGTGTTTAAATTGAGATATCCACAGAAGACAAGAAATTAGCAAAGGATCAGGGGGGGGGGGTTAGAACTCAAGGGAAGGTTGTTATGGAATAATCTTTTTTTACACTGTGCAGATATATCACTCTGTTTGGCTTAATAAAAAGCTGAACAGCCAATAGTTAGGCAGGAGGTATAGCAGGAACTTCTGGACAGAGAGAGCTCTTGAAAGAAGAAAGGAAGAGTCACCAGCTAGACACAGAAAGGAATCAGGAGGTACAATACGGAAGATAGGTAATGCCACATGACAGAATGTGGATTAATAAAAATGGGTTAATTTAACTTATAAGGGCAGTTGAGATAAGCCTAAGGTAAAGGCCAAACTTTCATAATTAGTAAGAAGTCTCTGTGTCATTATTTGGGGGCTGGCTATCCAAAATTAGTCTGACAAAAAAGCTTGGTACATATGGCACCTAACATCCAGCCATATATATCCACATACGCCTGAGAAAGTTAAAAAAAAAAAAAAAGTTCAAAACACAGAATCAAACACAGCTTCCTGGTGTGGCTTACTGTTGACCAGTTTCTCCAGTAGGCTTGGCATACAGAGACTGCCTGGAGGCTGGAGCCAGCAGTCAGAGCTATGCACGAACACCATGTGTTAAGCGGAGCCACTGGCAGCTGACATGGCAGTTTAAGATTTGTCTCACACAATCTGAGAATGCTGCAAGTGCTCAGTAAAGACAGATCCAGACATGATAAAACCTCTAAATAGGTTACAGTGTGTTTAAAAGTGTGCATAGGCTTAAGAAAGAAAACAAAATGGGTATAGAAGTCAAAGAATAAAAGTAAATAATTTGTATTATAAGTAACAAGAAAAGAATAAGCCACATAAAGATGTGGAATACCCAAGGAGTCTGGATCCTGTATGCTATTGTATTTACTTTAAATTTTTTATTGCTGATGAGCAAACAATAGCTAATGAGAGACATTACATTACTAAAGCTACTAAATTAAACCAACCTATATATTTTAAAAATGTCTTAACTTCAAAATGGAAGTAAAAAAATATGTTATGATGGGGAACAGATTATGTTTTTGTTTCCACAGAAAATGAAAGGCTGTGGATACATTCAAGTTGATAGAGATTAGATTTGATTGGGGGCAAGCCCCTGAAAATCCTGGCTACAGATATAAAGAAGTAAATCTAAGAAAAACTATAAGAGAGGTGACGTATATGTTACCTGCTCAAACATAAAACAAAAAATCATCTTTACCTGTCTTGTATATAATGCACAGTCCATACTTCTGATAACATAGATATTTATGTTACCTATGAAAGTTTGTGTGTTTTCAGAGAAAAGGGACCAGACACCAATGAAAACAGTTGGCCCAGGTGATCCAGCTTCTCAGAGTGACTTTGTTGCAGTTTTCTCAGAGTTCTGCATTCAGAACAACTTTAAGGCTGCTAGCTGAGATAGTCCAGCCTCATAGAGTATTCTAGCCAGGACTACAGATAAGCTTTGCACTTTTCCATTGCATAGAGACTGAACAATAAATGATACAGCGAGATTTCCTAAGACTTCACCATTATCTCAATTTTCTCAGGATTCACTAAAAGATTCCAGTACCCCCAGACAAGAGGAAGCAGTCTAGAGAACACAATGACTACATTCTCAAGAGGCAGAGTGGGTGGTCTTTGGTCATTTGGTGGGTTGTGGATGTTTTCATCATTTAGGAGGGTTAGTTACAAGTTGTTAGTGGTCATGGTCAGAGAGAAAGTTAAATAAAGGAGTTCAAATTCAAGGATATCTTTTTAAGGGGAAAAGGGGGGATATAATACAGAAATGATGGTATAAAAGGATGGATTGTTGAGTCTACTTTTGAAAAATCATCAGTCCCACATATTTTATATTGGTATGGATTTTTGTATACTGACACAAATTTGTTTATTTTTGTTATATTGTATATATGTTTCTAATCTTGTTTTAAGTATTGTACATATGCAGCTCATTTAAAATTATAATGTTTAATTCTAGTCCTTAAAACTATTATTATATACTATTTAGGACATATATTATTACAATATAATATTACAAAATATTAGGATTGAGAAATATAGGTTACTATTTAGTCTTCTATAACAATCAAACTTATAGCCATGTTAGGTATGTTTTAAGATTAAACAGGGATATGTTTTAAATAGGTTGTCTTCAAACACTTCAGAAACCTATAGAATATGGCATTTAAGATATTTTACCAGTGGAGTTTGCTTTCATTGTGGCAAAGTTAGCCACTAGGCAAGAAACTGCCATTGCTTCGACTGCTGACAGTATACTGTCCAAGCTGGACAAGTAGGACACAAAAGAAGGCAACTGCCAAACTTTGCCAAGATAAGGTAGGACAGTCCTTCATAATTCCTGCTTTACACAAAATTCTGTCAGATATTCTAGGTCTGTAGGCTGAAGATGGATTCCCCAATATTGCAGAGGAACCTTGGGTGACTGTCCAGGTAACCAGCTGTTTCTGCTATTTCTACAGTTTTGGAAGTTGTTTTCTCTGCACTTCCTGTTTACTAAAGTAATATTTTAACCTTCTTGGATCTCTGATGGAAATTGAAGACTAGATAATTATAGTTTTACAGTTTTTCTTGTTATCAAATTCAGAAACAAAATTTACATAGGAGATGTAAAGTTTATAAGGATGAGAGACATAAAATCTTAAAGTGTTTATATAAAAATGTTTTGAGGTCTAAAAAGATACTTGTAAAATGGTAATACAAGTTATAATAGAAAATGATTTAGGTGTAAAACTTTAAATTCATCAAGATAAGATAGATAATTGAGTATTTTCTCTGAATATGCCAAATACAAATGGACTGGACTTGGGAATGTAATTCTTACTTGATAATTATTTTTACTGTATATAGTTTTACTACGTTGCAGTTAAAACCTTTCATTTTTATTTAGAAAAAGATGGAAAATGTTGTGAAATAATCTTTTTGTACACTGTGAAGATGTGTCCCTCTGCTTTGTTTAATAAAAAGCTGAGCAGCCAATAACTAGGCAGAATTTTCAGGGTAGAGAGGATGCTGGGAAGAAGGCAGAGATGCCAAGAGACGTGGAGCAAGCAGGATGGGCAATAAGGAGATGAGGTAATAAAAGTACAAGGTCGAAAGTAAATTAATAGAAATGGGTTAAGTTATAAGGGCTAGTTAGAAAGAACCCTAAGCTATCAGCTAAGCTTTCACAATGTAATTATGTCTTATTAATTATTAATACAATAATATTAATATTGTTATATAATTAATTGTATTATATAAATATTATATTATACAATTATATAATATTAGTATAAGTCTTCATGCTGTTATTGGGGAGCAGACAGTCCTGACAAAAACATCTGCCCACAGAAAACAGATATGTCTTTATGTTTTACTTGGTATTTTTGCCTTCTAGACAGTAAGCAGCACTCCTCCATGGCCTCTGCATAAGTTCTTGCCACCAGGTTCCTGCACTGCTTGACCTCCTGCCTTGGCTTCCCTCAACTGACTGTGAAAGGGGATATATAAGCCAAATAAACCCTTTTCTCCAAGTTGTTTTTGGTCATGGTTCTTCATCACTGCAGTATTAACCCTATCTAAGGCAATAATCAAAACACTAAATGTACAGAGGAAGCAAGAAGTAAATAATCACAGAATAAATCAAAGAGAAGAGGGAAAACCAATACCATAACAACAAAATAACAGGTACCAATAGACACTTGCTCATTGTTAACAATATTATATTAATGGTTGCAGTTCTTCCTATAAAAAGACACAGACTGGATTAGAAAACAGGGTTCATGTTTCTGCTACATTCAAGAAACATATCTCACTGTTAAGGATAAAAATCACCTTAGGGTGAAAGGATGGATGAATGTATTCCAAAAAAGTGGACCAAGATTCAAGCAGTTATAGCCATTTTAATGTCCAAAAATTGGACTTCAAACCAAACTAATCAGAAGAGACAGAGAAGGACACACTACACATTCACTGTACTGTTTGGGCATTTTTTTGTCTTATTGATCTGTTGCTTTTTTATTTTAATTTCTGTTTTTATGTGTGCTTCTTGGTTTTTTTTGTTTGTTTGTAAAAAGAGAAAGACAGAAAAAGAACGTAAATATGGGTGATTTAGGGCAGTAGGGAGGATCTGGGAGGAACTGGGGAAAGAAAAAAACAAGATCAAAATATATTGTTTGAAAAAACTTTTTCAAATTAAAACAGAAAAAACATTATATAATAGTTTATATGGCATTATACTGCAAAGCTAATCCAGATGTGGTCAAAAGATAAACAGAGGGTATAAACTTTATAAGCAAATAGTGAACAATTGTATATGAGGCTTTGATCGTCTTCAAATTTGAGTATCTCTAAGGGTTTTGAACACAATCTCCATGAAGAGCAAGGAACAACTCTAGAATTAAATATTCTCCCATAAAAAGGAATTCCTGTCATTCATAACAATGTGTATGAATCTGAAGTACATTATAGTAAATATAATAACAAGACAAAGACAAAATTACTTGCACAATTTATATGTGGAATCTGACACATCAAGCAGAGATGTGAAGAAAAGAAAAATAGTTACTGGGAGGAGGGCAAGGTAAGGAAAAAGTGATGTTGAATAAAAGGTACTATGTATCACCATACAATCAATAGGTAGTGACCTATTCAAAATTGTTTACCTAAGTTCAGTGCAGTAAAGGAAGATGCACCTCAGCAGTAGTAGATTTTTATGCAAGAATGTCTCTGTAGAAATATAGAAGCCACAAAACCAACATAATGTTCTCTGGAAATTGTACTGACATTAGTTAGATGAATTTTACTTTCATTTTAGTCTAGATACTTTTATTGTTTGATGACCTTGGGCTAGTTAGCCTTGTACTTCATTTACTTTGTAGGGTTATTGTAAAGGTTGTAGATAGTATCTTCATTACTATAGTGCCTTATTGGTGAAATTATTAAGGCCACTCCACATAGTTAAAAGGGAGATTTATTTAGTGGCGTAACTTACAAATGAAGGGATAGGTAGGTTATGGGTTCTGGGAAAGACGCAGCACAGTCCAGGGGTGTTCTCTGGAGAACTCTCCTCTGTCTACCTCTAGTGTCCAGGGTCCAGGCAACAAGAGAGTGTGGTGCATCTGGATCTCGGTCTTCAGGGCCCTCTCTTGGCCCCGCCTTGTAGGCGTGATAGTTATCGAAGCCTCAATAGGTGTTGGAACTTCCAGCTGGAATGGCTACCCTCTACAGTGCCTGGTTCACAATCAATGGTGAACCATGTCTCTTTATGGTATTCTAATATTGTTAATACTTCACTTCAGCAAGTACAGAATTTTGTCAATGTGAAATAAATGTGTATCACAAGCTAGTATCACATTTAGTTTTAGTACCTGACATGTCTGATTTATTCATTGATTTGAATATGTATTTTCTGAGTGTCTAGTGTGTCCCAAGCACTATTATGAGTTCTATGGAAAAGTAACAAATGAAAGACAATATTTCTACCTTCTCTTGAAGGTTACTGTCTACTTAGTTGAAGTAAATGTTACATAATAATGAAATGTACTGCCTAGGCCACTGTGATAACTATAACGTAACCTAAGTGAGAACAAGAAAGTCAGTGAGGTTGTTATGGTATTTATTCAGGATAAAATGACTGTTGCTAAGGACAAGATATTTGCCAGAAATACTCCTATCCTCCATGTATTTGCAGGGTAGATCCCATAGTGTTTTCTGACCATTTGTAAATGAGGCATGAGACAAAGTAGAATAAAAGAACAGCTGAAATTTCTGACCTGAGTAGTCAGAAGAAAGAATTATCACTACTGCATATAGTTTATGTTTCATATCTGACCTGGTAAATATACAGTGCTTATAAGACATCCAGGGGAGACTGGTCACAACATTCTGAATGTCTGCACAGTTGTTCTTACTATATATTAAATGCAATTATGCTCCATGAAATTTTGGGGGCAAAATTATACTGAAAATTATTTTTTGTCTCAAATTCAGGTTTAATCAGATAGGCTAGATTTTTAATTAAGTCCAGCCACTCTACAATCATTCCTTTTGTGTGACTCCTATGAACTTTGAAAGTACCTAAAAAAAAAAAAAAAAAACTTGTTGGAAAATTCATGTGTTTAGAGTATTGCTTATTTCTTTTGTGTGAGCTATTCATCTTGGTAATCTACTGGGCTCCATCTGACAGTGTGACAGAGGACATATTCAGTTGGATCTTTTTGTCATGTTGAAAAATTAAATATCAATTGATTTTGAGTATGTACTGTGTACCAGATCTAACATGACTTTAATTTCCAAGTATTTACTACTACTGTCTTCCACAGTCTTAGTTATCAGTGCTTCCTATGCTGCCATTTGGACAGATGAGAAAACTCAGTAGCAGAGAGGGGAGATTATCTTCCTAGTGAAGAGGCAATGATCAAGGAAACCTGCAGTTCCCCCACAGTAGATTCAATTACAACTCCACAACTCTCAGACACTGTGTTGGCTGGTATACATGCTCAGTGAGGTAGGCATACAACAATGGCATATTATTCTATCCAAAGCATCAGTGACCTCCTCAGTCCATGTTAAGGAAGTTAACAGATCTGTTGTCTCCTTAAAGTCAAGGTCAGTGTCATTTATCTGAAATGTTTATGATATTAAATTAAAGTCTCTGAATCAGAAACCACCCCTTTGCTATCTTTCAAACAGAGGCAGTAATGCAAGATATTATTCCAGCATGTATTTTGGCTCCACTAATAATTAGAGATTCGGAATACATGGTAGTAGTAATAGTGTTTTACACAAATTTCTAAAGGTCTTATAAAAACAGAAACAAAAACAAAAACAAAAAACAAAAACAAAAAAACCTGGAAAAATGGAGCCAGATATTGGGGAAAAAGCTGAAAGATCAGAGAAGCAGAACAAGCCACAGCCACCACCTCTTACCTCACCAACTCCTCAGCCTGAAAAGCTTCAACCAATAGGCCTCTAGCAGAATGAGCTTCCTCAGACGAAAAGGCTTCTAGTTCCTGTGTCCTCCTCTCAGCCATTAAAAGAGTATATGGAAGCCGGGCGGTGGTGGCGCACACCTTTAATCCCAGCACTCGGGAGGCAGAGCCAGGTGGATCTCTGTGAGTTCGAGGCCAGCCTGGGCTACCAAGTGAGTCCCAGGAGAGGCGCAAAGCTACACAGAGAAACCCTGTCTCGAAAAACCAAAAAAAAAAAAAAAAAAAAAAAACAAAACAAAAAAAAAGAGTATATGACTCCCAAGTACTGGAATTAAAGGGGTGTGCCACCACTGCCTGGCTTTGTTTCTCTCCTAGACTGATTCAATCTCATGTAGTCCAGGGTGGGGGGCTTTGAACTCACAGAAATCCAGATGGATCTCTGCCTCCCAAGTGCTAGGATTGAAGGCGTGTGTCACCACTGCCTGGCATCTATGTTTACTAGTGGCTTGTTCTGTTCTCTGATCTTCAGTCAAATTTTATCAGGGTACACATTGTATCACTGCAGTTTTATCCTAGATAGTTTGTTTCCTCCTAACTAGAATATAAACTTTTCAGCACAGAAGTCCAAGGAAGAAATCTAACTAGTCTCTGACTTGTCAGGAAGGCCCCAATGGAAGCATTTCAAACACAGGTTTCCAGGCAGAGGCCATATTCAGTCCCTCTTAAATATGTTAGAGGGGGTTAGTCCTGCCTTTGTGACAACATTTTTTAGCTGCATTTGATTCTCTTGGCTGCTATATCAGGTAGCAGTGAAAAAGACAGGCAAGAGTCACACACCTGTAGCTGTCCCTTATTAGATCCCTAAACTATGCAACCACAGCCCTATTCCACACACTAACTTTTGAAATTGGATGGTGGCAAGACAAAGGACAGTGTTTAGCCATAGGACATTCAGTTTGTTATACCCCATCCCCCAGAATCCTCTCCCTAAGGCTGCAAACAAGTGATCTGTCTTTGATCCCTTTTCACCACTCAAGCTTCATGCTTTATCAGTTCTTGCCTGGATGAATAAAATAGCCTTTGCTTTCAAAAGCAAGTATCTTTAATTTGTTTTAGGAGAATGCCTCACTCTCAAATTATTGGGCTCAGCACAAAGAATGAGATTAGTTTGCATTACACACCACAGAATCCAGAGTTTATCCAAAGGAGTTTGAAAAAGTGTTGTTCAGGCATAGTTCCAAAATCAAAAGTGCCAATGTTGCATGCTCCCAGGCGCTTCATTTGCTCTGAAATGTAAGCAGTAGTGTGGAATTGTGCCCTGAGAGAGAAAAATGCTAGATTGTGGCTCATGTATAGGGATGCTAGGACCCAGGCAATGAGTCCAAACAGAGCCCCACTCATACTTCTCTGCAAACTGCCTCAGCTGAGAGCCTGAGAAATTCTCAGACGTATCCCATGAATCCCTGCAACTGTTATACTTCAGTTATGTGGCTTTTGAGTTCGTGAATTTTTCATTGACCCAGCAATAGGCACTATACAAATCAAGCTGTTTTGTTTCCCAGAACAAAATACATCTTTGAAATTTAGATTCTCACCAGTATTCCTATAAGGAATAAATTAAATGTCAAACACTGAAAACTGAGAGGTTTGAAACAGAAAATCTTAGATGATAATTACTATGTATTTGTTTAAAGAAGTGTCATTTCTTCTTGAAAACACCTTTGTGTCGCATTCTTTAGTATTTACCCTGTGGAAAATGCTACTCAGTGACTGAACTGTTTAATATTACCTGTATAAACCCTCAATTGACCCATATAGTACAATGGGTATTTCAGCCCTTTTATTTGTTTGTTTACTAGAGGACTACAGATTACTAAATAGCTCTATACATTCAAGGATTTAGAATTTCCTGTGAGTAGCTGATGCTCACAAAAAGACATTGAATGCAAGTATTCCTCTGAATTGCTAATTCATCTCTGTGTTTCTTTACACTGTTTTTGATGATATT
Organism: Peromyscus aztecus; assembly: GCA_902168405.1. Taxonomy (NCBI): domain Eukaryota; kingdom Metazoa; phylum Chordata; class Mammalia; order Rodentia; family Cricetidae; genus Peromyscus; species Peromyscus aztecus. The sequence continues at coordinate 45,804 of CABHPQ010112683.1, forward strand.
CAATTTAAAGGATACTCTGACAAACACATCACAATTTATATTTTTCCAAATACTGGAAATATATTATTTATGATAAATCAATATTTATATTCTTTATTATTGGTGTTTACTATTTGTCAATAATGTTTTAATAAAAAAATCTTACCTAGATTTCATTACACTTGAGAAATCACCAAAAGTTGTTTTAAAGTCCTAATATAGCTATGTGTGAACTTTCCAAGAACAAGTCAGACACCTCTTCCTGCCACTTTATGCATAAATTATCCTATCAAAGAGCTAGTATTTATTCTGAGCTCTTTGAAATTCTAATCACTTGTAAACACCTCCCCGGGCCAGTTGTCTTTTGAAATTTGGATTACTTACAATGGGCTATTCATAAGTATGGAAATACACAATGTGGAATGCCACTGACTGATTTAGGAACACTTAAAGATTCATTGTTCTATTTTATTTAATGGAAATTTAAATGTTTGGTAATGATTTTAAAATTACCTTGCAAGTTTCCTTATTTTAATATTAACACTCTTTCTAATATTGTCTGGGTATGCTGGATAGTTTTTCTTTAAACAGATGTGTTACTCATGAATCTTACAGTGGAAACCTTCTGAAATTACAAAGTTAATTTCTCTGGATTAACTCTACCAGGAGGATGAGTGTGCAGTTACAGAAAGGAATAAAAAAATCATACCTGTACACTTGCATGCACATACTTCTTTTTCTTAAAAATATATATACAAGACTTTCTAGACTTAACTGACATCAAATCTATATTCCATTTAGTACTCTTTAAGTATATTCTTTTTCATCTCTGCCTTGATTTCTTCTTCTTATAGTTTTTGTCCTGGCCCTGTATGTAAGTTACAACTATCTCTATTTTGTTACTTGGTAGAGAATCAAATTTGCATTATTTCATTTATGTTTATCTAGGATGCTAATAGGAAATATCAGAAAATCCTTTACTTACAAAAAGTCTCATGTTACTCCCCCCTCATGCCATGAGTATTTTTTGATGTTTTAGTTCTCAACTATCATAATCCATAGCTGCATAGAATCTCATCATTCTGTGGAATTACTTATTCAACACATTAATGCTTTGGTCAGATTAATTAATGCATTGGTCACTTTTTGAAAGATAACTTACTTTATAGCTCCAACTTCCATCCAATTGACTTGTTCTGACAGGCAACCATACCACTGACATTGTAATCATCATACTCTTATTTTTATGACTTTACATTGATTATAGGTAGAAGGCAACACATGTAGAAAAGCCAAAACTTGTTCCTGCCTTTGCTTATTTACAGACTGACCCCAAATTACCTTTCCAGTCTTCTATTCTTCTGACCACCAAGAAAATTCCTCTTACTGGAACCTTAAACATATGCTTGTATCTGCTACACCCATCTTTTTCTCATTTTATTTAGGTCATCTTTATTTCTGATCTCTGTGCCCAGACTGTTTTAATCATTTTATCACAGCTACCATATCTTCTTTGGCCATTTTTCTCCTCCTAAGTGAGTATCTAATGTCTCTCTGATCTACATTAGGAATTTTGAAATATCATTTTAACTCTTTAGCTATGTATATACATCTCACATTTAGTGTAGAATTATTAGGGCCCCCAACAAGAACTGTACTTGATATTTCCTAATGTTCAGAAACCACAGGACACATGGATTTGATTAGGATAATTTTAACTATTTATATGAAAATAAAGATAATAAATTAAGATAATAGGTTTTTAATACTAATATGATGTTTTTCTTTGAGTAAATATATGTATATTTTAAAGTATTGATATGTATTTGTATATTTCATTGTTCTGTGGTGTGGGGGTACCTTCATTAATTGTTCTCTTTTTTACTTTTCTGGCCTCTAAATATTTGGGCTGCTTTAAATACAAATATATTGAATGAATTTTTTTTTGGGGGGGCGGGTTTCAAAACAGGGTTTTTCAGTGTACTTTTGCTGCCTGTCCTGGATCTCACTCTGCAGACCAGGCTGGGCTCGAACTCACAGATATCTACCTGGTTCTGTCTCCAGAGTGCTGGAATTAAAGGCATGCACCACCATCTGGCCTTAGAGGATTTTTTTTTTTTGGTTATTGAACGAATTTATAAAAATACATTCACAAGATTTGTGTTTGAATGATTTAGTTCAACAACTTCTAAGGACTAGCCTGAAACCCTGTTGTTTATTCCCTCTTATACCACAACTGAAGCAAGAGACACACCTGAAACATTAGGAAACATCTCCAAATGAGTTATGCAGTATATATTAGGCTTTTCATATTAAATATGAGAAAGTACTCTCATAATAGTAGTCAAATGCTTATTCCTTTGTTAGATATTATCTACAAAAAGTGAGTACTTATATTGACACCAATTCATACAGTCACAATTAGTATGAATGTGTTAAAGACACAGTTTACATAATGTTGAGCTGTACAATAATCAAATATCTTCACATTTTTTAAATGACATGATTCATAATATTAATGACTTCTTTCAAAAGAAAAAGTGATTCTATGACATATTCACCAAGCTTAAGACAACTTAGAAATTGTTTTGGCACTCTTCAATGAATTTTCTCTTTTGTGAAAAATCAAGATCTGTTTGGTTTCATATTTGAAGAAAAGAAATGAAGCATTTGATTTTGCTTCAATTAATGATTCTAAACTTAAATTTTTATTGCTCATTAATGATTCCAAACCTGAATAGTTTAAGAAGTCATTAGTCTTTCTAGACATTGGTAACTTTTGAGCAACTTTGTATAGTCTTCTGTGAAAATTCAAATTTTAAGCAATCAATGTATGAAAGTCAGTCTACAGTATTAAACACAAAACACCATTTTCTGATTGAAATTCATGGTTCTTTTCATATTATAAATTTGGTAATATTACAGAAACCACCATTTTAAAGATTTTGCTTTAGATTTCTGAAAATAATTGAAAAATAAGCTTTCAATATTCAGTTAACATTTAATCACTAGAATTTTTACTAGATGAGAATCAGAATCAAGAATGATAAGATAGAAACTATCAAGCTGTAACTGTTGCCTGCTACTCTGTCTTCTCTAATATTATAGAGGCTGACCTACTGGAATTATAATCCAAATTCTTTTTCTTCTATAATTGGCTTTTTGTTACAGTATTTTACCTCACCAACATAAAAAGTTACTAGTACACCTGGCCTTCTACCTCTACCTGGTAGCAATGACAACATGTAGAATTCTTTTCCTTTTAGCAGTGAATCACAAGGAGCCAAGAAAAACCTCAAGTTTTAACTAGTAGTCACAGGCTCAAAACATATTCCTCAAAATATTCTCATTTAAGAAAATTCCTCTTGCAGTTAGGCTTTTGCAGGGTGATTAAATATGGATTTTCATTCTTCTACATGAAGCCATCCAGTTTGATCACAGCTGTTTGTTGAAAATGCTGTCTCTTCTCTTGTCCAGTGTGTATTTTGGCCACTTCGTGAAAAGTAAAATGCTGTTTTTGTTTGTATATCTCTATATTAAAACTTGAAATCAGGGTTGATATCTACAGCAGTTTCTTTATTACTCAGAATTGTTTTATCTATCTTGGTTTTTGTGTGTTTGTGTGTATATGTATTTCCATAGAAGGTAAAACATTGTCCTTTCAATTTATGTTAAGAATTGTGTTGGAATTTTGATGGAGAATGTATTAAATCTGTAGATTGCTTTTGGTACGATGGCTATCTTCCACTATGTTAATCTGTAGCTGGAGAGTTTTCTCTCTGGGTCCCGCCAAACCCCGGCAGTCTGACAGCCCACTTGTAAAATAAACATACAGACACTTATATTATTTAAACTGTTTGGCCTAATGGCTCAGGCTTCTAGCTATCTAGTTCTTGCATTTTAAATTAATCCATTTCTATAAATCTATACCTTGCCATGTGGCTTGTAGCTTACTGGCATCTTCACAAGCTGCTTGTCATGGTGGTGACTGGCAGTGTCTCCCTCTGCCTTCCTGTTCTCTCAATTCTCCTCTCTGTTAGTCCCGCCTATACTTCCTGCCTGGTTACTGGCCAATCAGTGTTTTATTTATTGACCAATCAGAGCAACACATTTGACATACAGACCATCCCACAGCATTAATCCTATTAATCCATGAGCATGGGATCTCTTTCTACCTTCTGATGTCTTCTTCAATGTGTTAATTTTTTATTATACAAGTCTTTCACTCACTTGGTTAGAGTTATACCAAGGTATTTCTGAGGTATTTACTGTTTTCCTGATTCATTTCTCAGCATTTTTGACATTTGTATGTACGAAGGCTACTGATTTATGTTTGTTAGTTTACTACTTTGCCAAAAGTGTTTATCACACTGAAAGTGTTTATCAGCTGCAGAATTTTCTTTGTGGAGTCTTTAAGGTCTTTTATGAATTAAATTTTATCATCTGAAAATAAAGATAATTTGAATTCTTCTTTTCGTATTTGTATTCCCTTTATCTCCTTCCATTTTCTTATTGCTCTAGTTAAGACTTCAAGTACTACATTGGATATGTATGGAGAGAGTGGACAGCCTTCTCTTGTTCCTGCACAAAAATAAATTTCAAATATGCAAAGAACTTCATCATAAGATCATATTTCCTGAATATTATAGAACAGAAAATGGGAAATAGGCTTTAACTTATTAGCACAAAGACTTTCTGATAGCACACATAGTACTACTAACAGTTAATAAATGGGACCTTATAATCCTGAAAATTTTCTGTGCTACAAGACATTATCATTCAGTCAAAATGGCAGGTTTCAGCATGAACAAATATTTTTACCAATTACACATTGAATAGAGGGTTAATATTCAAAACATATACAGAACTAAAACAAACCAAAACAACAACAACAAAAAAACACATGGATGTCAAGAGAACAAGTAACTCTATTAGAAATGACATACAGAACTAAACGTACACATCTCAAAATATGATACACCAATGGGTGAGAAACATGAAGAAAGAAGTTCAATATACCTAGTCATCAGAGAAATGCAAATCAAAACTGCTTTGAGATATTGTTTTACCAGAGTCAGAATGGTCACAATGAATAAAACAAATGACATCTTCTTCTATCTCTTCCATTCAAATGTACTGCCTAAAACTTATTCTGCTTTGCCATCGGCCAAGCAGCTTTATTTATCAACCAATCAGAGCAAAACATTTTCACACATACAGAAAGACATCCCACAGCAACTCTAAATTCTAATACAGAGATATTTGCACATCCATATTCATTACTTCTCTATTCATAATAGTCAGAAATTAAAAACAGCCCAGATATCTATCAACAGATGAGTAGATATTGAAAATGTGGTACTTTCACACAGTAGAATAGTATTCAGTTGTTAAGAAATATGGAATTGAGGAATTTTCAGGTAAATTGGATGGAGCTAGGAAAAAAAACCATTCCTGAGTAAGATAACATAGTGCTCAAAACAGAAATATTGTGTTTCTCTCATATAAGGATGTTGAATATTAGGTTTAAGTTTTCTACTTGTGTGACACAATACAAATAACCACAGAAATTAGTTACCTAGTAAGAGGCTAGGAGAGAGGAGAGGATCTCCCAAAGAAAGGGAAATAGAATATATTTACACTGAGAGACAAAAGCAGAACTAGAATGGGAGGAATGAATAGGGTAGAGATGGGAGAGAAAGGTAAAGGAGGAGATGTGGTGGGTGGCAACTAATACTAAGGCCATTTGAAAAAAAGCATATAGAAATGGACTGCTGTAGAAGTTCCCAAAATACCTTCATATATGCAAGGAATTAAATGAGTCACAAAATAATAGGGGGGATTAGCCAACTAGACATCTTATGCCACAAATAAAACCTCTGTTGTCAAGAATAGGTTACAGATCCCTGGGCACCAGCCATTCCTGGGAAGACCCGCCCAACTTGGCCTCAGTTTCAGGCCATCAGGCAGGGCCCCCAGGAAGATTCCCCTTCTCCAAGACCCCCCCCACCCCAGCAGACCCTGCAGTCTACATGGCCTGCCCTACACTCATCTGCCCGAGACCTTCTCCCACTTCCTGAGAATCAGAGACCAGCCCCCAGCTCCCATCCCTACCAGAGGTGAGTGCCTGGGATCATACCCAGAGAGGCCTGCCCCTAGGTCCCATCCCTAGGCACCAGCTGTTCTGGGGAAGACCTGCACAACTTAACCCCAGGTTCTGGCCATCAGGTGGGCCTCAGAAGGAAGGTTCCCCTTCTCCTAGATCCCCCCGACCCCGCAGACTCTGCAATCTATACAGCCTGCCCTACACCCATCTGCCCGAGACCCCTGCCACTTCCTGAGACTTAGAGACCAGGCTCCAGCTCTCATCCAGCCCAGAGCTCCCATCCAGGCCAGAGGCTTCCTGAAACGCTGAATCTGTCAGCTCTGTCTGGACCAAGAGCACTGATAAGACCAAGAATGAATCCGAATTCACAAGGAGATAGGCAGACATCAAGGCAGAAGTACATACAACAAAATTAAGAGCAATACAGCATCACCAGAACCTAGTCATCCTCCAACAGCAAGATCTGAACATCACAAAATGGAAGAAGCAGAAGAAAGGAACCTTAAGAATAACATCATGAAGATGCTAGAGACTTTTAAAGAAGAAATCAAAAATGAAATTGAGGAAAAGACAAACAAAAATGGGGAGAACACTATAAAAAACTAGAAGAAAAGACAAATAAAGCAGAAGAAAACAATAAATCCCTGAAAGAAAACCATGAAAAAGCAATTAAACAGATGAGGGAAACAGTACAAGACCTGAAAAGGGAAATAGAAAAAATGAAGAAGACACAAACAGAGGGAATACTAGAAATAGAAAATCTGAGTAAACGAACAGGAACTACAGGTGCAAAAATAACCAACAGAATGCAAGAGATGGAAGAGTGGAGCTCTGGCGTTGAAGATAGGATAAAATAGATTCATCAGTCAAAGAAAATACTAAAGCCAACAACGTCATGACCCAAAATGTCCAGGAAATTGGGGACACCATGAAAAGAACAACCTATGAATAATAGGGATAGAAGAAGGAGAATACCAACTCAAAGGCACAGAAAATATATTCAACAAGATCATAGAAGAAAACTTTCCCAACTTAAATCTCATCCCCAAAGAGACCACTGGAGAGTATAGGTACAGAATGCAAAAGTAAGGTTTATTTTTGTTTAAGTTTACAAGCCACGGCGGGGAACTCGTTCCAAAACACTCACCCATAGCAGTGAGGCTGGAAGGAGCTCTGCCCTTTCTTTGTGAGGCTAGTTCTTAAAGGCACAGATCACATAGTTCCTTTCCTACAATACCTCCTCCCTTTCTTTGGTTAGTATCAGTTTCCTTTTTTCAGTCTTTCATGTTATCTTTATCTTTCTTTTGTTGAGTAACCGTGTTAGGAGTTTTACAAGCTGTCTCCAGGGTTCGAGATGTTTGGGATGTTTTATAGCCAATTAGCCCCTACCAGATGGCCGAATATCCTGACTCTGTGTTTTTAAGTCCCTGTAGCTGATATCACCACCTGGGAACTTGAAAGGAGTCTAAGTTCTTATCTATACTTAGGAATCCTGGTTTAAGCTTCTCTTTGTCTGTAGGGGATAGAGTGGGTTTTTTTTACTGAGGTTTCACACCTATGAAGATACAAGGAGCCTATAGAACACCAAACAGACTAGACCCCCTAAAAGAGTCCCCTCGCCACATAATAATTAAACAACTAAACATACAGAATAAAGAAAGTATATTACCGAAAAAGGCCAAGTGACTTATAAAGGCAAACCCATCAGAATAACACCCGATTTTTCAATATAGACTTTGAAAGACAGAAGGACATGGACAGATGTAACGCAGACACTAAGAGACCATGGATGCCAACCTAGACTAATATACCCAGCAAAACTTTCAATCATCATAGACGGAGTGAACAAGACATTCCAAGACAAAGCCAGATTTAAACAATACTTATATACAAACTCAGCCCTACAGAAAACACTAGAAGTAAACTTCCAACCTAAGGAAGTCAGATACACCCTCAAAAACACGAGCAACAGATAACCCCACAGCAGTAAACCCCAAAAAAGAGAAGTACACACAAACTACTACCAAAAAAAATTTACAGGAATGAACAATCACTGGTCATTTATATCCCTTAATATCAATGGACTTAATGCACCTATAAAAAGACTGGCTAACAGAATGGTTACAAAAGCAGGACCCATCTTTCTGCTGCATACAAGAAACACACCTCAAATACAAAGACAGACAATACCTAAGAATAAAAGGCTGGGAAAAGAGTTTCCAATCAAATGGTCTTAAGAAGCAAGCAGGTGTAGCCATCCTAATATCCAGCAAAATAGACTTCAAACTAAAATCAATCAAAAGAGATCAAGAAGGGCATTACATACTCATCACAGGAAAGATCCACCAAGATGAAGTTTCAATTCTGAACATTTATGCCCCAAATACAAGGGCACCCACATATGTAAAAGAAATATTACTAAAGCTTAAATCGCACGTAAAACCCCACACATTACTTGTGGGAGACTTCAACACCCCACTTTCACCACTGGACAGATCTTCCAAATCAAAACTTAACAGAGAAATAAAGGACTTAACTGATGTTATGACTCAAATGGACTTAATAGATATCTACAGAACATTCCATCCTAACAAAAAAGAATATACCTTCTTCTCAGCACCCCATAGAACCTTGTAGCTGGAGTTTTCTCTATGGGTCCTGCCAAGTCCTGCCAGTCTCGGAGCCCAGTTATAAAATAAACATACAGACACTTAAATTATTTAAACTGCTTGGCCATTAGCTCAGGCCTATCATTGTCTAGCTCTTACTCTTATATTTAGCCTATTTCTATTAATCTATATTTTGCCATGTGGCTCATGGCTTATTGGTACCTTACATCTTCCTTATTCTGGTGGCGGCTCCAGCAGTCTCCTCCTCTCCCTTTCTGTTCCCTCAGTTCTCCTCTCTATTTGTCCTGCCTATATTTCCTGTCTGACTACTGGCCAATCAGTGTTTATTTATACAGAGCGATATCCACAGCACTTCCCCTCTTATTCTTTTTCAAGAAAGAAGGTTTTAACTTTAACATAGTAAATTTAAATTAACAAAACAATTATCAAGCAAGAATTACAGTTACAATATTAAAGAAGATATCATATCTATCTTATATTTGTGAGTTTAAGGTTTTATATCTAACTTATCTTTTATCATAACTAAGGAAAATTGTAAGTATCTAGTCTTCAACCACATCAAAGACCTCAAAAGGATATAATATTACCTGAGAAATGGAAGAAGGATGCAAGCAACTTTCGGGAGTCTTGCAGAGTGGACAGAGACAGCTGAAAGCCTGGACAGTCATCCAAAGTTCTCTTGTAAAGTTGGGGCATTTGTCTTCAGCCCAAAGGCCTAGAGTCTCTCAATCATTTTTTTTTCTGTGTCCTGTAGAATATCTGGCAGTTTCCTCTGCAAAGCAGGAACCTGAAGGACCATTTTGCCAATCAAAGTTCAGTGGTCACCTTCCTATGGGGTCCTGCATGTCCAGTTGATCAAGCAGTCCAGGCAAGAACAGTTTCTTGCCCAAATGGCTATTTTTGCCAAGGTGAAGATAAACTCCATATGGAGTGTCTTCGATGCCCATCCTCCTCTCTGAAGTAAATCGGTGCTGCCAGGATCAGGCATGTCTCACTGTCTAGGAAGTCTAAATTTTTAAAACATTTTAAATGTCATATTTTGTAGGTCTTTGAAGTGTTTGAAGTTTACCTATCTATCTGAAATACATCTATGTATACCTAGAAGAATTAACTAACATGGCTACAAATATGATTATCAAAGATGACTAATTATTAATCTATTTTTAATTATCCATTACAATTTTAAATGAGGTACATAAACATAACACCTCAAACAAGAACAGAAATATATATATATATATACAGTATAACAAAATTAAGTTTAAACTTGTACCAATAAACTAAAATCCATAACAATATAAAACATTTTAAACAAGTTGTTACTCTTTAAAAGTAGGTTCATTATCAACCTTTTTATCCTATCATATCTGTATCATATCCGCTTTTGTTCTTTAGAAAGACTTTGTATTATAATCAACCTGTTTTAAATAAAAATATTGTTTTTTTTATGTCCCACACCAGAGGGCTCTTACGATTTGGGACATAAGAATCTCTTAACTTTTTTTTCTTTTTTTTTTTTTTTTTAGCAATATCCATAGCAAAACCTTCTCTAAAATCGACCACATACTTGGCCACAAAGCAAATCTCAACAGACACAAAACAATTGGAATAACCTCCTGCATTCTATCAGACCACCATGGTTTAAAGTTAGATTTCAGCAACAACAAAAACTACAGAAAGCCTAAAATCTCATGGAAACTGAATAATACTCAACTGAATCACCAATGGATTAAGGAAAAAATAAAGAAAGAAATTAAAGACTTCCTAGAGATCAATGAAAATGAATATACCATATACCCAAAGTTATGGGACACTATGAAAGCAGTGCTAAGAGGGAAATTCATAGCACTAAATGTTCATATAAAGAAGTTGAAGAAATCTCACACTAGAGACTTAACAGCACACCTGAAAGCTCTACAACAAGAAGAAGCAAAGTCACCCAGGAAGAATAGATGCCAGGAAATAATGAAATTGAGAGCTGAAATCAATAAAAGAGAAACAAAGAGAAAAATACAAAAAATTAATGAAACAAAGAGTTGGTTCTTTGAGAAAAGCAACAAGATAGACAAACCCTTATCCAAACTAACCAAAAGACAAAGAGAAAGCATCCAAATTAACGAAATCAGAAATGCAAAGGGGGACATAACAACAGACAATTAGGAAATCCAGAGAAACATCAGGTCATACTTCAAAAAGCTATTCTCCATAAAACTGGAAAATCTAAAAGAAATGGATAATTTTCTGGATAGGTATCACATACCTAAGTTAAATCAAGACCAGATAAATTATTTAAATAATCCAATAACCCCTAAGGAAATAGAATCAGTCATTAAAAGTCCCCCAACCAGAAAAAGCCCAGGACCAGATGGTTTCAGCTCAGAATTCTACCAGATCTTCAAAGAAGAGTTAATACCAACTCTCTTTAAATTGTTCCACACAATAGAAACAGAAGAAACATTACCAAACTCCTTTTTGAGGCTACAAATACCCTGATTCCTAAAGCAAACAAAGATGCAACAAAGAAAGAGAACTACAGACCAATCTCCCTCATGAACATTGATGCAAAAATACTCAATAAAATACTGGCAAACAGACTCCAAGAACACATCAAAACAATTATCCACCATGATCAAGTACGCTTCATCCCAGGGATGCAAGGGTGGTACAACATACGAAAGTTTGTCAATGTAATACACCATATAAACAAACTGAAAGAAAAAAACCACATGATCATTTCACTAGATGCTGGAAAGGCATTAGACAAAATCAAACACCCCTTCATGATAATGGTCTTGGAGCGATGAGGAATACAGGCAACATACCTAAACATAATAAGGGCAATTTACAGCAAGCCAACAGCCAACATCAAATTAAATGGAGAGAAACTCAAAGTGATTCCACTAAAATCAGAAACAAGGCAAGGCTGTCTGCTCTCCCCATACTTATTCAATATAGTGCTTGAAGTTCTAGCCAGAGCAATAAGACAACATAAGGAGATTAAGGGGATACAAATTGGAAAGGAAGAAGTCAAGCTTTCCCTATTTGCAGATGACATGATAGTATACATGAGTGAACCCAAAAATTCAACCAAGGAACTGATATAGCTTTTAAACACCTTCAGCCACATAGCAGGATACAAGATCCAATAAAAAAAAAAAAAAACAGTATCCCTCCTATATACAATTGACAAACAGGCTGAGAAGGAAATCATTGATACATCACTCTTTACAATAGCCACAAATGATATAAAATATGTTGGAGTAACTCTAACTAAGCAAGTGAAGGACCTATATGACAAGAATTTAAGTCCCCGAAAAAAGAAATTGAAGATGTCAGAAAATGGAAAGATCTCCCATGCTCATGGATAGGCAGGATTAACATAGTAAAAATGGCAATCTTACCAAAAGCAATCTATTGATTCAATGCAATCCCTATCAAAATATCTACACAATTCTTCACAGACCTGGAAAAAATAGTTTTCAACTTCATATGGAAAAACAAAAAACCCAGCATAGCCAAAAGAATCCTGTACAATAAAACAACCTCTGGAGGCATCACGATCCCTGACCTCAAGCTCTATTATAGAGCTACAGTAATAAAAACAGCTTGGTACTGGCATAAAAACTGACATGTGGACCAATGGAACTGAATTGAAGACCTTGACATTAATCCGCACACCTATGAACATATGATTTTCGACAAAGAAGCCAAAACTGTACAATGGAAAAAAGAAAGCATCTTCAACAAATGGTGCTGGCATAACTGCATATCAACATGTAGAAGACTGCAAATAGATCCATATCTGTTGCCATGCACAAAACTCAAGTTCAAGTGGATCAAAGACCTCAACATAAGTCCAGATACACTGAACTTGAGAGAAAATAAAGTAGAAAGTAGTCTGGCAGCAGCACAGGAGACCGCTTCCTAAATATAACACCAGTAGCACAGACAGAGAGAAACAATTAATAAATAGGACCCCTTGAAACTGAGAAGCTTTTGTAGGGCAAAGGACACAGTCAATAAGACAAAACGACAGCCTAGAGAATGGAAAAAGGTCTTCACCAACCCCACATCTGACAGAGGGCTGATATCCAGAATATATAAAGAACTCAAGAAACTAGACAT
>CABHPQ010112691.1:0-48019 GCA_902168405.1 Peromyscus aztecus
ACACACACACACACACACACACACACACACACACACACACACACATCAATAAATGCAACAACAAATTTAAAAATGATGGAGAGTGACTAAGGAAGACCTCCCCAGTATCAACATCTATCTAGCCTACACACATGCTCACACACACGAATATGTGCACACATACACACACACACACACACATACACACACACACATACACACACAATGCACACAAATCATATGACACTGCTACTTTCCTATAGAAAGTCAAGTTATTAGACTGGAAGTCACATACAAGACTATATCTAGCTAAAAGAAAAGAGAAGGAATAGATGGGCTGGCTTTATTGTTGACAGTACATCATCTGCCCAAGCCCTCTACCTTGAGGTACAGCTCTTTCATTTCCCATCACTTCTTGAGCAAGGAACTATTCTCTGCAGATTTGTAGTAGGGGAACTATTTAGGTGGCATTTCCCAGGAAGGAAGCCTCTAGTCAAGGAAACAATGGGAGTCAAAATATGAAATCCAAGGAGTGGAAGGAGTGGAGAGTCCCATCCCAGAATATAAATGTTGCACAGATACCACTATGGCTTCCTTCAGACCTTGATGGCTAGAGGCAGATCTGTGAGGCTGAGCAACCCCACAGTCATCCTTTGGAGACCTCAGGACCATGACAGGCTTGTTCTGAGGAGGGTCAACTCAAATCAACAAAGGATAGACTGTGAGGCTCTCATGGTTATGGAGGTGGTGGTACTGGAGGAGGAATAAGAGAAGGACCATGCCAGAACTGATCAGAGTGCTGTGGATGATTGATTGATAAATAAAATGCTGATTAGCCAGTAGCCAGACAGGAAGTATAGGTGGGACAAAGAGAGAGGAGAGGTCTGGGAAGTGGAAGGCTGTCAGGGACAAGGACAGAACCTCTAGTTAGTGGAAAAATACAGACCCCCATAAGACAGGAAACTAGATCATCTTACAGTCAGGTTTCCTAGCAACAGGACATTGAGTAGAGCCCTTGACCTTTTCACCCTGTAAACATCCTGTTAGCTTGCCCCACCTTATGCAGATAAGAGCTTCTTGCTCCCCCCACCCTGCAGGAACTATATAAACCCTCCTGGAGAAAAATAAAGTGGCACCTTGATCAGAAATCTTGACTTGGTGTATTTCCTTTGTGTCTCCTGTCCTATCATTCCGTCCTTAGGGTGGTCGAGGACCCGTTGAAGCCCTGCTGGACGGGGCAGAAGGCTGAGGTAGAGAGATGCTGCCAGCCACCACCATGAGAAGACATTAAGATACCGGTAAGCCACGAGTCATGTGGCAACTTATAGATTAATAGAAATGCGTTAATTTAAGATATAAGAACAGCTAGCTAGAAGCCTGAGCCATTAGGCCAAACAGTTTAAATAAGTGTCTGTGTGTTTATTTTATAAGTGGGCTGTGGGACTGTGGGGACGGGGAGGGGGGGGGACCGGGGTCTTGGTGGGACCCAGAGAGAAACTCTCCAGCTACATCAGAGATCTAGAATGGATATGACTGGATTTGGCTCATCCTGACCCCAACTCAGTGATCCCAGGACAGGACCTGGATCTGGAATAGTCTCAGGTCTACTGAAGGCAGAGTCTCAGGACTAGTGAGATCCTGAGTTGGGAAATGTTAGGGAAGAATATAGACAGGAACAGAGAAAGCACCACAAACTTCTAAGTTATTCCCCAATCCCACTCCTAATTATCCCTGACCCTTTTATAACCTAAGAGGCATATCTAGAATTGTCAGGTTACCAAGACCCTCATTTTTTCCAGGAAAGTGTTGAGAAGTAGAAGACTTTGGCCTAGCAGTGCTGGCCCTAGTACTGCAGATAATAGATACCCCGGAGTTAAAGTCAAGATCAGTATCCTGAGCAATGTGAAGGAACCACCACCATCAGCAGAGAGTGCCTTTTTCTTAGCCCTGCTAGGCAGTACAACTCAGGATCCCCTCATGGCTGCCTGGGGTCCTAAGAAAGGGAATGACTCTGTCAAAGAAAGTATCCCTGGTTTCAGTGAAGGAAGAAACCTAAGTCTTAAATGGAGTCCTGCTATGAATGAGATTCTCAAAGAAGGGGGCAACCAAGACACAGAGTACCAGATAGGAGTAGCCAGATGTAGTGTGCCCTGAATTACCTATGTATGGAGGCAGAGAAGACTGATATTGGTTACCTCTAGAAGAGAGACATTCTAGACTTGGAATTGGAAGGTAGCAGAATCCTACTTCTGCTGGCAGCATGCAGCCCCACACAGTTTTAGCACCTCAATTTCTGCCTTAGAAGTTAGAGGAAGGTAAGGTTTTTGCTCTGAGAGACATGACTTTCAATCAGTAGAATTCGAAGACTGATCCTTGCAAACAAGGACTAGTGGACTGTAGGCCTTTTTATATAACCAAGAGGACCCCATAAAGTCCTGCCCTGGTATTAGCACCAGGAAATACACAGTTCAGCTATTGAACATCCTTCTGTAGACACCATCAGAAAGGGGAGCACTTTAATATTAAATTTTATTTTATTTTATGTGTATAGGTGTTTTGCCTGCATGTATGTTATGTACATCATGAGCATCCCTTGTGCTCATGGAGGCCAGAAGAGGATACTGGATTCTCTGGAACTGAAGTTACAGACAGTTGTGAGCCACCATGTGGATTCTAGGAACTGAACCCGGGCCTCTGAAAGAACAAGTGTTTTAACCACTGAGCCATCTGTCCAGCCCCAAGGGGACACCTGGAAATACATGTAGCAACCCTGGTTCTACTGAAGAAAACTTGGGTCTTACTTGAAGTCCTGGGGGGCATCTGAATGACAGTGAATGTATCTCTTCTCCAAAATGTCATCTGATCAGAATTCTCCCACTTCTGTCTGCCCAGAAATGCCAGGCAGGGATAAAGCCAGATGTGGCTTCCAAACTTCCCCTCTAGAGATTCATTGAAGTCTAAGGTGCTACTTTAGTAAAGTAAAACATCTTGGTGCTAAGATTGACATATGAGGAGCTTCACAGGTCCCTCTCCTTTGCTGGGACCCTTAGGTGAACTTGACACTGCCTGACCAGGATGTGAGTCTCTCTGCAGGCATGGAGGTCTGTGGTTTCCAGAGACAAGGGCCTTGATCTGATTTGTCTAGCCATGAGTCAGTCAGTAGACAGTAACACTTCCAGGACTTACCAGCTGAGAGCCTTGGATGTGAATTGATTGCCCACATGTGTTCAGACAGGGACAGCATGATTGGTTCAGCCTTGAAAACTTCCAGACTAGTCAGGTAAGGAACACAATTGTGAACAGATCATCTACACATAACCTACCAGTGCTTGTCCTCAAAGACCTGGCCTTTGCCCCTCCTCCATCCACCACCTGTGCCCCTGTAACTTGGTCCTTAACACATTGGCTCTCAACCTTCCTAATGCTTGGTCCTTAACACAGTGGCTCTCAATCTTTCTAATGCTGTGACCCTTTAATACAGTTTCGCATGTTGTGGTGACCCCCAACCATAAAATTATTTTCATTGCTGCTTCATAACTGTGTTTTTGCTACTGTTGTGAACTGTATGTAAATATCTATGTTTTTCAATGGTCTTAGGTGACCCTATGAAAGGGGAACAAAATTGCTTTAGGATTTAAGAGATACACATTAGGAAACACTTATACAACTTGAATTTAGAGTCAAATGAGTCTGCATACTCACAGTCTGTCAGAATTGGCCCATCTTTAAGTTCAGAAAAAGTCAAAGCTAATAAGTAGAGGTTCTTAACAGGTTGGACCAAGAGCAGCTGTGAGGACCTTGGACAATGTGGGGATCATCCACCCCATATTAGCTGGGGCCCTGCATGTAGAAGAATGCAAATAGATCCATCACCTTGCACAAAACTCAATCCAAAAGGATCAGAGACCTCAGCATAAAGCCAGATACACTGAAGAAGATAGAAGAGAAAGTGGAAAATAGCCTTGAATTCCTTAGAACAGGAACTGAATGTGTAGATCTGGTCTTTGGCCTTGAACTTCAGGAACTGAACTCTGAGGGTGACTCCTTATAGCCTTGTTGCCAATCTGTGCCTTCCCAATGATGGAACTCTGAGTGAAAACTGGCACTTTCCCAGGAATGGCCTCTCCTATGCCTGATCTTAATGAATGGTGACAGTGTCACCAAGGTAAAAATGTAGGAATTCCTGAGTATGATGGGAATATGTAATGGTGAAGAGCACTTCCTCTTTGGGGATGCTGGGAAGCTCATCACTGAAGACTTTGTGTGCCTAGAGTACCAAAAGTACCACACAGCGCCCAGCACTGATCCTGTACAGCAGTGGCTCTCAACCTTCCTAATGTTGTGACCCTTTAATACAGTTCCTCATGTTGTAGTGATCCCCAACCATAAAATTGAGTTGTTGCTACTTCATAACTGTAATTTTGCTACTGTTATGAATCATAATGTAAATATTTTTCAAGACAGAAGTTTGTCGAAGGGGTCACAACCCACAGGTTGAGAACCACTGATCTACACAGTCTATATTCATGTTGGGCCCAAAGGCCTAGAAAAAAAGCAAGCTGCAAGTCCTGGAGCATGGTGGCAAAGAGCAGTGGTACTGTTCCCACTGCCTTCCTATCCCAGTATGAGGAGGCTCTATGAGATGCAGAAAGGTTAGTTTGAGCCAGTGTTGCAACCAGGAATGGCACTACCACCCATGTCAGGGCCACATTTGACACTTTGTCCCAGATTTAGGGAACATAACGATGTGGTATTCACTTTGATATTGAAAAAGGCCATCAGTTTTCTCCATAGTAGGAAGCATTGTGGGGTAAGAGAAACCACGATGTATGACTTTCTGTGTTCTTCTCATTCACAAGTAACCTAGGGATAGGGCCGGGCGGTGGTGGCACACGCCTTTAATCCCAGCACTCAGGAGGCAGAGCCAGGCGGATCTCTGTGAGTTTGAGGCCAGCCTGGGCTACCAAGTGAGTTCCAGGAAAGGCGCAAAGCTACACAGAGAAACCCCGTCTCGAAAAACCAAAAAAATAAAAATAAAAATAAAAAAGTAACCTGGGGATATATCTTCTTTAATTTTCTGTTTGCCATTGTGTTTCCTTCAAAAAGAGTATATTTCTACTCCAAATCTAAGTTTATGAATGACATAGATGAGTTATTTCCACTTACCACATTTACTGTTTTGTTAATGAATTCAAAGTTCTTGCTTCTTTTATTGTTATCCAGTACAAGAAAAACACAGCCTTAGACTATGGCTTTACTTTTAAAATGTGAAAGAATCCCATTGTGAAATGGTTGGGATCATGAAATGTGAAAGAAAAAAAAAATGGAAGGTGGCTAGTTCCTGGGTTTTCTCATTCCTATTCATTTCTCAGTAAAACCCAAAGCTACATGCCTGGGTTTGCTGCACTGACTTGAGAACATGTGATAAATTAAGTCACAAATGAGAACTTGTGTTCACTGACTTTTGTTTCCCAAAGCATCTGCTCTCTGGAAAGATTCGCACTAGTTTTAGGGACATTTGGACACAGCAAAGCCAATCTCACCTGATACCATTTGGGAGGCCAGTAATACCTATCACATGGGAAACATGTGATCTTCCTTGTAAAACCTAAAGACAGTAGCAGGAAGATACAGGGAGAGAAGTGGTTCCAGTTCAAAGCAGCTGAGTCTCTGGGACAAGGAAGTGGGCAAAAGGAGAAACTGCAAGTCTCAGTGGAAAGGGATTTTATTTTATCATTTTTATTTATTTATCCATGCTGGGGATTTAACCCAGCATTTCATGCATGTTAGGTAAGCATTGTGCCTCTAAGTGATATCCTCAGGCCTGGGAGGGAAATTTAAGCTATCTTGCAACAGGAGCTACAAGAGACTGGTGTACAGGGGCCAGACTCTCAGATGATTGAGAATGAAGAAATTACATCTGCATCAAAGAACTGTTCCTAATATTCCTTAGGAATGTGGCAAACTGGAGAGAACTCCCACTTGGAGAGGGATCAGAAGGACTCTCTGTCCCTGTGCAGGTGAATATGGGACACTAAAAGTATCATGTACACGCTCTGTTAGGGAGTTCTGAGAAGGGAAAACTTGCTATAAGCGTGGTGCTCAACTCTCCATTGGATGTCTTTGTTTGCCCTGGTCTAGAGGAACCTGATTGCCCCATTAAAAGGCAATGTAGAATATGTATTTTGCATATATGGTAAACTCTAAGCAAGGTCTAAATTTTTTGGTGATTATTTAAAGAAAAAAAGAGGTAGATAAAATGTAGGACAGCTAAGATGGAGGAAAGTTGTTGGTCCTTTGCAAAATACATTCTTGGTACATTCACTTGAGGAAGCCGTCACCACACCCACATCAAATGAGTGATAATGGAGAATTATCAGTTAAAGAACTAAGCGGAATTGGGTTTACTCAGTTTTCTTTGTCCTAGATATTGCATGTTCTCTGACATCTCCTGGGATAAAAGAAAACACCACTGTGGAGCAGAATATTACCTGAAGGTAAGAGAACCATAGCAATATCCACCACTTTAAACAGTCTCCATATTCACCAGGAATTGTGTGAGGGCTGTGACATACATTCCACACACCCATCATCTCTAGAAGACAGAGCCTACTTAATCTGCTTCATAAATAGACAACTTGATGCTCATAGAGTTTGCTAACATGAGTAGACACTAATGGTAAGTGACTGGGCTGAAAATAGGACCTTGACCCAAATGCTGACTCAAAAGCCTGCATGATCCCTGTCCTCTAACCCAAGTCATAGTTTATGCATTATAATTTGCCTTTTGCATCCATGCTCCAAGATGTGCCCTACGTAGAGTCTAGAAGAGGAATACAAGTTCTAATTAAGGAGTACCTCTCCAGAAGCAGGCAACATCCCTATTGTCATTACTGGGAACCCCAGGTCTTGAAGATTGATACAATATCCCTTACTGGTTCAGGGAGGTGAGAAAGGCTCACCCAGAGGCTCTGGGACCATGTCAGGAGAGAGAACCTCCCATGGTTCAAGGACAGATTATATCCCTCACTGAGAAATCAAAACTGGGTACCTCCTAGTGGGGGTGGTGGGCTGGTGTCTCTTGTTTCTCTTTTGGGGGATCCAGGGGCATAGAGGGCAAGTTTGAGATGTCAACCTGAGCACATAAAAGGGAAAGGCACTGTCAGTAGTTATGATGATGGGTCCTCACCACTAGCTTTTCTGTCACCTCAACCCTAGGCAGGGTTGACAGCCTTAAAGTATACTCCAATTTCCTGTACAGGTCCTCAGGGCACAGGAGGACAGTGCCCATGAAGACACTTGCAAAGGGCTTTAATAACCCAAAGGCAGTGGATTCCCTAGGCTGAAAGTGATTCACACTCTCCCATCCTTCACCTCCACATGCGCATGTCCTGTGTCCTCTTGCCACACACCAGCCTACTGTCTCTGGTCACAGTCATTATGCCTCATGATGGCCAGAAGAATAAGCTCTGTGCTCATGAGAAATGCTACTGACCGTGAGATAAGCTGTGAGTGGCTCAGACTATTGCAACAGTGGATCAAAGGACCCTGTCCTCTTCCTCTTCTATTTGCTAGGGTGTTTCCTGGGGCAAGTGCTACACCAGGCCACACAGTGATCTTCAGTGGCCTTAGAGAACTTCATGTGTCACTTCCTGCTGTAACTGCTTCACACACTGGGTCTTAAGAAGATATCGCTAGCACAGACAGGAAAAGTTCCTTCCAGGCTGGTGAGAGTGTGTTCACATCATATTCATGTTTACATTATAGTAACATCCTTTAAGGCATCTGTAGAGGGCTAGGGAATTCACACATGTCTTTTCATCTCTCCTCCTCTTCCTCTTATTCATCCCTTCCCCCAATCCTTCCATGTACTGGGAACAGGTGCACATACCTGTGGAGGCCTGAGGTGGATTTCAGGTATCTTCCTCAATCATTTTCCACCTTATTTTATTTTATTTTTGAGATAGGATCTTCATGAACCTGGAGATCACAGAGTTGGCTAGACTAGCTGGCCAGTAAGTCATAGGTACCTCCCATCTTCTCATCCTTGCACTAGGATTGCAAGTACATGCTTAGCTTTTTAGTACATGCTTAGCTTTTTAGGCTCATGTTGAGGATCCAAACTCAGATCCTTGTGCTTGTGCAGCAAGTGCTTTACTGAGTGACCCACCTTCCCAGCCCCCTTGTATTCACACTTCTAATGAGAGATGAATTAATCACACATTCTTTAAATCAACTAAAGGGTCTGTAGGTGGAGTTTCCCTGTCCCAGCAGCTGTTTCCCAAATAATCACTCAAAAACTTAATATTAATTGTAAATACTCAGCTGATAGCTCAGGCTTGTTACTAGCTGACTCTTACACTTAAATTAACCCATATTTTATCTATACTTCACCACATGGCTCATGGTTTGTTACCACATTTTCTACATGTCCTGCTTTCTCAGTGGCTGGCTGGCATCTCTCCTGACTCCACCCCTCTTCATCCCAGTATCCTCAAGTCTGATTGTCCTGCCTAGCTTTATCCTGCCTTGCTATAGGCCAATCAGTTTCTTTATTATCCAATGTGAGTAATACATATTCACAGTGTACAGAAGGATTATTCCACAGCAAGGGTCATTATAAAAGCTAGGGAAAGTATATTCAGTCACTATACTTATAAAAATTGAAAACTAAGGTTGGTCAAACAGGAAAGAAAAAGCTTAGTTCAGTAGAGGCCATTAGTTCTTTGATTCCATTCCCATGAGTCTATAGACAATTTGGGAGGAATGGAGAGCATCTATCTCCCTTGATTTCCATTCAACATTGTCAATGCAAAAACCACACCTCTCATCTTAAAGGGAATAATAAATAGTTTATTCTGAAGCCATTTTGCATGAACATGGTCCAGAAACACAGATTTAGGTTACCCAAAATGCCATGTTCAAATGTGGAAGCAGTTTCATGGAGTTTTGTTGTTTTACAGAATGAAAAAAGTCATACATCAAGGCAAGTTTAAAATATATCAGTGGGTACATCAGAGAGGTATTTATAGCAAGATGATGGAGGCTTTCCTATAGGCCTCAGATACTATCTGATGACAGTCTTAGCTTTTGGGTTGGTTGGAGCCAGTGGTCTGCTAAGTTAATAGATTCCAAAAAGCTTTTATCTATTAGTCACACGATGTTAGTTTCCTCACAGAGTTGGGAAAAGAATGGCTATTCAGGGTGCTGAAGCTAGCCCCAAATCAGATAATTAGCTCTGGACCAGCAGTATTCCAACCTCTCCATATCATGGCAGTTCTTCAATCAGCCCCTCTAGGCACAGCTTTTTACCAGAAGTCCCTGTTCTCAGCTCCGCTCCCCATTGAACAAGCATCACATTTTGTGCACACAAGGGGTACATTATTTATTAAATGTTATAAGGTCTCTTCTACCTAAGAAAACTCCATTCTATCATCTTATGTAGATAAGGCTGAGTAGTGGCAGGAAGGCAGTCTTTAGGAGGGAGGGACAGCTGGTAAGGGCTATTAAGAAAGAAACTCCTGGATCATATCACAACTATCAGCCATCATTACCCAGACCCGACTTTTTTTATGCCTTCTGTACCTGACATAACATTTACACATGACATATATAGGATTACCATACCTAAAAGTAAAACAAAATCACTAAGAACATAGTTTAGCCTAATGGACTGGAGGTAACAGATGACAGAAACATGTTTTTTAAATAAAATGATTTACATATTTTAAAAATGAGATTGACTATATGTTTCCCCGATATTCATAGTTATTTGTGCTCTGTGAACTATCTTACTTATGCTTAAATGGTTAGAGATGAAAAAGAAAGTCTGGAAGGAGTCACTGTAGTATTGGCCACTGTTTTTAAATTAGTAAAATACAAATATTGTTTAATTTTTATGGGACATTTTAGATAGCAATTAAGTAAAAAAGCATCAGTATATAAGTCATAGAGTCTCATGAATGTGATTGTTATTAGACATTGATTTCTTTTGTATAATTTGGATTAGAAGAGTTAACTCAAATCTTTGGATATCTCTAGCTAGAGTAAGTGGAGTTAAAGTCTGATTTAAAAGAAAGATGTTTCTTGATATTAAAAAACAATCTATGCTCTGCCCAGTGATTTGCAGAGACTCCAGTTTTGTGCTAAGAATCCACATGCGAGTGCATTTCCCAGCTCTGTGTGGTTCCACTGGTTTATGTGTTTATCTCTGAGCCCATGCTGTGTTCCTTTAATCACTACAGTCTTAAAATAAGCTCCCATATCTGGGAGAATTTGCTCTTCTTTCCACTCTGCTTTTGTAAAAAGTTCCCTTTCCCCTTCTTAGCCATTTACACGCTTCCACAGAGAATTCCCAATCAGCTTGTCAGTTTCCAAAGTTGTCATAGTTTCATTCCTACAAATTAAACTATAAATCTCAAAAGTTACCGAGTTGTCCAATCCATAAATGTATCAAGCCTCTCTACAGTTTCGGTCTTTTCATTAAAATTTTATAATTTACTCCACATGGTTTATTAGATTGAGTTTGAGGTGCGTATTTCTAATGTGATTATATACAGGAATTCTGTGCCTTACCCAATTTTTAGTTGATATAAAGCAATGTAGTATATATGACATATATACGTAGCAATATATAACACATATAGAAGCATATATATTACATTTCTTTTTAACAATTACCAACTGAGGACAGAGGCAGAAAGTTTAATGGCCACACACACACACACATACACACACACACACACACACACACACACACACACACACGATACTAAACATTCCTATTATTTTTCATTCATATATACTTGGCTTAGGCTTTTACACAAATTTAATCACAACCCCTATGAGTAATGCTGTTTTCTGTCTTCCTTTCCAGTTATGTTTCTTTTCCTTGTCCAATCCGGAACATCAGTACAATGTTGAATGAAAGGGATAAGTGAGACCCTCACCTGATGACTGAACTCCAGGGGAAGATATTCAGGCTGGCCCTACACACACTGTTCATTGTGATCTCTGCGTATTAGGTTGACAGATATAAAAATGAGTGACTTTAAAATTATATAACATTAATTTAATACCTGAGGTTTTCGTTTAATGTTCTAGCCATATCAAAGTAGTTCCTCTCCATCCCAGTGTTTTAAGACTTTGGGGGTAATTTTTAAAATTATGAATCATGCTAATTTCTTTCAAATATTTTTCTACCTCACTGAGTATATTTAAGTGTTTTCCTATTCATAGAATAGCTATCTAGATATTAAGATAATCCCATATCTATGTTAAAAACAACATTTTTAACCGATTCAACTCTTCAAAACAGAAGAGGTGAATCATCAACTCTCCCTAAGAGCATGCTCATAAAATGCTAAATTCATCTGCTGCAAGTTTTATTGTGTATTTTGCAGAGATCTGTGTATGGATATATCTCAAACCAGGAGACCAGGTGGGGAAGTCCTTTAGTTGCTGTACATAGAAAATAAGCAGAAACATTTTATTTCACATTGCTAAAATAACCATGCAATTACTCTGTAACTACACTATAAATACACAGCTAATGCTATGCTGGTGCACAAGAACTACATGCTTGGTAAGTTGAAGTGATACCCTAAAACCTTTGAACAAATTACATGTTAATTATGTTGGAGTTACGTAGTAACTCCCAACTACAATCCAGTGTAAGCTGAAGGGCATGTAATTACAAAGTTCAGTGTAATAGGTAATCATTGTTTATGCCCTGGAAAGAAGTGGAGCCAAATCATCTGTAAACATGCTTGTCACACAATCACAAGTAAATATTAGCAGAATAGCAATTTCTTGCGTTAGTCATGCATACTAACATTACAGACTTGCCCTATGGCAGGTGATTTTGTTTTATTATATAGAATTTAAAAGAACAAACATCTCTGAATCAAACATGTAATATCAATGAATTAAGATTAAAAATGGCTAGACATTCACCAAAAAGTCTGTATTTTATGAATAATTTTAAAAGCATAATAAGAATCTGTAGATAATTTTTGTTATTTTAAATTTCTACCCTATACCTATTCATTTAATTTTTTAGGAACTCCACTGTTATCTTGTCATTTCCATGTGAATTTTGTCATTAATTTATGACTTTGCATAGACTATTTTTTAAATTATAGGTACACCAATAGCTAGTGCTGGGGAAGGATGATTAAGCACCATGCTTTTTATTCTCAGGAAACTCTAAAATAGCATTGCCAGTCCATAATATTCATAATTTAAAAACATATGCAGAGCACTGAAATGTATACAAAGCAGAATGTAAGAAAATAAAATTTATCAAAATATTTATATTGAAAATGAAGTATATGAGCTGAGTGGTGGAGGCACACGCCTTTAATCCCAGCACTCAGGAGGCAGAGGCAGGTGGATCTCTGAGTTGAAAGCCAGACTGGTTTACAGAGTGAGTTCCAGGACAGCCAGGACTACACAAAGAAACCCTGCCTCAAAAAAATATATATGAAGATCTCTTGGTAATAAAAGTACAAAAACCTACTCTTTGCAATATGAAAAATTGATATATTACATAGAGAGATAGCCCATCTGTAGATGTAACTAACCGTCTTATTAAATAAGAAACACAGAGCCAAGGTAAAGATAAAAACCCAAGAGGTCAGAGTTAGGAGCTTACCCGCGTGCTACTGGCTAGCTTCTTCCGCCAAGAAACCTCTCCGAAAAGGGAGCTACTTCCTGTGCGTTTAATCTTATAAAGAGTTCTGGTTCTTCCTTCTCATTGGTTGTAAACCCAACTACGTGGCTGTCTCATCGCTGCCTGTAACTACGTGACTGCCTCGTCAGGGCCTGTCTGTGCAGACCTCCAAGTCTTCTATGGTTGGTATTGAGATCAAAGGGCGTGTGTCTCCAATGCTGACTGTATCCTTGAACACACAGAGATCTACCTAGTTCTGCTTGCTGAGTACTGGGATTAAAGGTGTGCACCACCACGCCCAGCTCTCGCTATGGCTTGCTAAACTCTGACCTCTGGGCGACTTTATTTATTAACATACAAATAAAATCACATTTCAGTACAAATAGAATACCACTATACCCATCAGTGAAAAGTGTACCTAAAAATGTTCACTGTTGGAAAAACAAGATATACAAAAGTAATGAAGAACAAATATACATTACATGCGTGATAAAACAAGTGAGCTACAAAACACTCTACTGAAATTCAGCAGGTCATGTACAAAGGGAAAGTTATTATTCAAAGCTACTTGCCCAACTGTTATTCCTTGTTAATTCATTACATCTGTTTACCGAGTAGGAGCAGTACAACAGCACACCCCAAGTCACCTCCAAGCATTAAAGGAAGAAAAGGGTAAATGAGTATCCCAATTAGAATCATGCAGTTCAGGAGAAAAGAAAAAACCGACCAACTGCAGGGGAGCACCTTCCACTCTTCCATTCACATCTTTGCAGGGAAGTCTTTGGAAGTAGCTCCCTTGCATTGAATGAACTTAGCATCTTACCAGACTGCTGTTGGAAAGACTTGATCATTCCCCCGCTTTGTTTTGAAGACTTGAATATTCTGTTAAAAGATGATTTCAAAGTTGAATGTGATGAATTGTGGCAAGCTCACTCCAGTTATGTGCAATTCTTATCTCACACTTTGAAAAGATCTTTGCGGTGTAATTCTTTATTTTTAATTGCAGACATTTAAAAATGTCATTTTCTACAGTTAAGAGTAATCCTCTTTCTTTCTGGTACTTCTAAAGAATCAGAAACCAATCTTTCTACTAACGTAAATGTGAGATTAGTTTTAAGAGGTTTTTGGTTATTTGCTTTATTTTATTATCTTATTTTAAAGTTACTGTATTTGAACATTTAAGAATTGGGACCATATGGTATTCATCTGGATTTTTTTATATTTAAAAAATTTTAAGTATAATGAGTTTTATAATTTCATCAGATTTTTGTAAATTTTTTGGAAGTGAAGCCTTTAGCAAGCAGATGTCTAGTTTTTAGTAATCTCTATTTTTTCTGGTGTATTGCTTGTATTATTATACATTATAATACAAAAAAGAAACATTATAAGTGCATCATTTAATTGTACTACTTGGCTGAATTTCCATATAGTTTTTACCACGTATGGGAAGATTTTAGCTGTATCCTAGCATTTTAAATAAGGGTAATTAGCTTTTTATTAAAGTCATTTTCAAGGTAAGTTCCTATTTTTGTATGTTCTACTCTTTTTTTGTGTACACAATGGTTTTATTGTAACAAAGCAACTTGTACACTTCAACATTTAAAATGAGCATTTTTCCTTCCAGTGAAACAAAAAAAAAAATAAAAAAATTAAAAATAAAGTTACAACAGAGAATGTCAATTCCAAATAAAACCCTACAGGTTCTGCTGATTCTCCCATTGAGTGGCAGGGCTCAAGTCATCATTAGGAGAGAATTTTATTTAAAAGTGTCATCTTAAACTGCAAGGATATCCGTTAAACATCACAATCAACCATGACAAAGGAGAAGCCATGTTGTCACGATGCCCACTTACCCCCCCACCCCAGACACCTCAACCCACCCTTGCTGACCTTCTATACCCCCCTTTTTTCTTTTTTTTCCTTTTTATTAAACAAGAGAAAGTAGACAGATACATGTTGGTAAATGCTAACTGTCTATATTCACATAGAGACACTGTAATCTCTGAGCCCAATATACAGAGAAAGGAAAAAAGCTAGAATTCTATGCACTACTACACAGAGGCCTGGCACCCCCCAGCCTCCAGCAGAGCCAAGGGGGCCGAAGGGCTTTTCTTTTTTCCCAGAGCAGGGTGGTGGTGTTGACTCCACAGTTTGAGACAACAAAGGATAAGAAGGAATTTAGAACAGAATAGTGGAGATTCTTTTCCTGTTGTATTTTTCTCAAGGTATTCCCCCCCACCCCAAATAGGTTGAGAACCATGGTGTTGAGAAGAGAGACCTCAAAAAAAAACAGGGCTACTGAGCACAAGAGGGGCTGGGGGGGGGGGGATATGACTGCAACTTGCTCCCAGAGACTGGAGAAAATTCAAAAAGAAAAAGAAAATAAAAAAGAGGGTTGGAGCCGGGTGGTGGTGGTGCACGCCTTTAATCCCAGCACTTGGGAGGCAGAGCCAGGTGGATCTCTGTGAGTTCGAGGCCAGCCTGGACTACCAAGTGAGTTCCAGGAAAGGCGCAAAGCTACACAGAGAAACCCTGTCTTGAAAAACCAAAAAAAAAAAAAAAAAAAAGAAAAAAAAGAAAAGAAAAAAGAGGGTTGGAATCCATCAGTCTTCTATGCTAGTCATCCTGGCCTTCATCCTGCTCTCCTTCCTCCCCTTCATCATCATCTTCATCTCCTTCCCCTTCATCTTCATCCCCTTCCTCATCAATATCTCCCAAGCCTTCCACTTCTTCATCATCACCATCATCACCTTCTGCCTCTCCTTCTTCATCATCCATATCAGGAACCAAATAGGACTGCAAGGGGGTTGGGCGAACACCGTCTCTGATGACCTCTCCTAACTCAGCTGCACCTGCACCAGAATGGTCGGTCAGTGAGCCAGGTGGAGAAGCTCTCCGCCTCTTCCTGCTGGCCTTATTCTGCGTTTGACTTGAGTGTTTTGTCAAATCCCTTCCTGATTTCCATTTGATTCCAGCGGACTTTGAAGATGGGTCATCACTCCCATTCAGATGAAATTCTTTGGAGAGAACTTTATTTTCAAAGTAAGGATTTTTATCAAAATAAAAATCTATTCTGTAACCTGATTTAATGTCTTTAAATTCTGTCACTTCAACTCTGGTCAAGTAATGCAGAGCCTCTTCATCTTCCTCCCCAAGCAGTGCAGACACTTGTGGATGGTTGACAAATGTTGTTACCAAAAAATTTGGGATTTTGGCGATCAATTCTGACCTCTTCTGAAAAAAATGGTTGGCGGAGTTTGTTACATTTTTGTTCTACTTTCAAAATTTCCTCACTGGCTTGTTCATTAAGTCTGTCTATTTCATTTTGTACTTCGTCAATGTGTTCAATTGCTTCTTGCTGTTCTTTTTCTGAGGTCTCGTCGGCCCCATCGTGGTTGGAGTTGAGCTCCTTTTTACTGACTTTGGCTGTTGGCACCAACATGGTGCCCTCTGCGGTCTGGGCGGGGAGCGGGGAGGGGGAGCAAAGGGACGGCCTAGGGGGCAGCCAGCGGCTTCCCCTCACGCCACACACGCGGCGCCCGCTTGCTCCGGCCGCCTCCTCCAGGCGCTCTGTTCTAGTCTTAAGCTATATAACACAATTCCTTTTTAGTCAATGTTCACTTGTTGAAATGCTAGTGGTAAATTAATGCTATTAAATATCTTGCAAATGACTATATAAATATACATATACTTTTAAATATTTTTAATGTGAGGTGTTGAATGAATAAAACTTTTAACTCAGAAAAATATCCATTATTTCTTTAAATATTTAATAATTAGCTATTTTATATCATGACTAACATGAAATTTTTGTAGGTCTGTTTCTTCTTGTTCTATTTTTTTCTAATAATTGTCACTCCTGGACTTTTATCTTCTTGTGTTTTTGTTTCATTTACTATTGTTTGTATTCCTTAAACTTTCAGTTATCATTTGCTAACACCCTTGGATTTGTTGCTAGTGTGGAGAAAATTAGCTTTTGCATCTACGTTAGCTGTGAGCATTTGTCAAATTTGTATAAAACAATAGATTGCTGGTATCAGGTTTTGTCGACTCCTCCAGAACTATGAATTTGAGCTGCCAACTCCCTAAACATCCAGCCTGCAGACACAACTTCCTGTGAGCATCAATCCCCTATCATTCCATGGAAAGGTTGAGAGCGCAATTTTCATTGCAATCCCCTGAGACGATAGTGCTTTGTACTAGTACACTGTCATGGCTGTTGTTACACATAGACCTCAGGCAGGACTCGTTCATTCTTCTTCGGAATCCATATCACACAACAAGGACTGAAGTCCAGGTTCCTGTCTGGCCCAAACTATCAGTGTCAAATAGTGCTATGTTGTTCTGGCTTGCTGTTCTGTATTTCCATTTCCACTCATTTCTCATTCTATCACCTATGCATTCCTTTCTTGACCCATATCAGCTCATATTGTAATTTTCAATCCAGTAGTTCAAATGGTTTTCTGAAGCAGAGTCAAGTTAAAAACCTCTCATGCCGTGTTAGTAGAAAGCAAAAGCAGTAATTTTATCTAATTACTTTGTAACTGGTTATTTTTCTATTTTAATGTGGATTCTACAGGAGGTGAATATAATTAGCAACACTCAGACTCAAACAAACTTCCCTGGAAGCTGAAAAGGAAACAGAGAATCCTGGTTTCTAGTACTTAAGAAAAGAGGGGCCTGCAGCTATAGTTTAGTTGGTAGAGCACTTGCCTGGCATGTACAAGGCCCTGGGTTCGTTCCCTAACACTGTAAAAAGACTGTCAGGGGAGAAAAAGGAAGAAAAGATGAAAGCCTAGTCCATCAGGATCCATCTTCCTAGATGTTAATGGAGATCCTAGGACTGACTTAGTCCCCATACTATATAGGCCCTGCTGTCTGCTTATTCTCTTCCCTAAAGAATGTTGAGCAGTATTCAGATCGTGCCAATCATGACTTAAGCATTCTGCTTGTGATATTTGTCCTCCTGCCAGCCTGTGCCACGTATAACTAAATCCTTCATTGCTCTTTCACTAGCAAAAATGAAATGCACAACAGTCCTTATCTAGGGGTTGTTTTGTCCAGCCTTTACCCTTCAGGGCATATGTGGCCATGTCAACAGACTTAATTATTTGAAACAAAAAGAAAGAGACTTTGTTTGTTTGTTTGTTTGTTTGTTTTTAAATGCTGGGGAGTTGAACCCAGCACCTTGAGCGTGCTTCATGTATTAGTTCCTTTTCCATTGCTGTGAAAAACACCATGACCAAGGCACCCTACAGAAGAAAGAGTTGATTTAAGCTTACCGTTCCAAAGGGATAAGAGCCCATGATGGTAGGGAAGAAGCAGACATGGTAGCTAGAGCTGGAAGCTGACCACTTACATCTTGAAACACAAGCAAGAAACAGAAAGAGCAAATTTGAAATGGTGCAAGTGTTTAAACTCTCAAAGCCCACCTCCAGTGACATACTTCCTCCAACAAAGCCAAACCTCCTAAACCTCCCAAATTGTACCATCAACTAGGGATCAAGTGTTCAAATGCCTGGGACTATGGGGAGCATCTCATTCAAACCACCACACTTGGTAAGTGCTCTACCACTAGTTATATGCCTGACCAAGAAGACAATTTTTTTATTATCACTCTAGGGGTAAGGAAGTTACTGAGATATAAAAGGTAGGCATCTTGGATGCCACTAAAGCAGTGCCCCTCAACAAAGAATTATCTGCCTCCAAGCATCTATAATGCTGAGGTTGGCATATGCCAGGAAATGATAGATGAAAAACGTTTTCCATGAGAGGATTACTCCTTCAAATATTGCAAATTTGGGCTTGATTTGGGACCAAATGCAATTCTATTTTTTGTTGTTGATTTTAAGATAGGGACTCTGTAGCCCAGGTTAGCCTTGAAGTATGGCAATCCTCCTATTTTGATACTAAGACTCTAGACATGAGTCACCATGATTGGCTTGAATGCAATTGATCTCACAGCTGGTCTCTTCCTGTAAGAAGCCTTTAACAGGAATATTTAAACAGAACATATTTCATTCATTGGTGTGTGTGTGTGTGTGTGTGTGTGTGTGTGTGTGTGTGTGTGTGTGTACTGTCTCTGGGAATATGTATACAGTGTGGCTTCGTTAAATACTAGACCAAAAGTTTCACTTTTCAGTCTCATTTGTTTCTCACAAGAAGTTGGGGGGGAATCGATAATTGTATATTAAGTGCTAAGACAAATCAAAGCAATTCAAGACAATTTAAACTACCTCAAGAGGGAATTTGATCAAGGGTTTTTGTGGACAGCCATGTACTAATTTAACTTAAATCAGATTATTAGAGCTACTTAATCAATATACATCACCAACAATTTCAGGAAACTACTTTTCTTCAGGAAAAAATAATTCTCTAGCACTGGAGAAATCAAAAGATTCTCAAGGTGATCTAGTCAGGGTTTCAGATTGAATTAGTGGTAGAAAATATATAAAATTTCAGGATTTCTGTACCCCAAAGTTTTATACCAATATACTTTCTAAAGTCAGTAATAAGTATAGAAGAATATCTGAATCACACAGGATTCAGTGAGAGAAGCTTGATGTGGAGTGTCGGATTTCTCACAGAGGGTAAACTTTATGGTGCTATAAAGGGAGTCAGTGGTCCATGTAAGGCTGTTTGCTTCTGCATCTAATGTCACTAGCCAGACCAGCAGCTAGAATGGAGCTATGTATGGGCAGAAACAAACACAAGCCAAATTCTGCATTTCTCACTGCCGCCAACATTAGTGCCATGGGTAACTTTCAGGAGAAGCTAGCATTGCCATGGCACTCACATGTTAGTCCCAGAGAAACCTAAGGAAGAGACTTGGTAGAATTTGTAAGAGCCATATGTCCAAGTATTGCTCTGTGTCCACATGGCAAGCCTGTAAATCAGTCACAACCAACCTGACATGCTATATATTGCAGAGTGTCAACATAGCTGCTGCTTTGCTCCTACCTTCTAAATCTTACATCACGTTCTCTTGTGGCCAATCCTAGCCTGGAACCACTCAGGGAAGGGAGCTTCATGAAGCACAGTACAGAGCTACCATTAACATCCTACTTGCCAATGGAAAACAACTCATTACTTATGAAAATTCCCACCATCAAAATTGTGAGCAATATCAAGGGATCCAACCTCCCTCTTCTGGATTCTGAGGGCATCTACATTTACATGTACATATTCATATACAGATAACAGATATACACATGTACACATAATTTAAAAATAAAATAAAAGTTTAAAAAGAAACTATGAGCAATAAAGTATGAGAGGCTGGCACCAGCATTGGGATTGTGTGTATCAGAGAATAGAATTTCAGATGATAAATGAAGATAAAATGGTATAGGGAGTACTCCTTAGGAACTCTTTAGCAGGATGGGAACTGTGGAACAGACTATGGCCATGGTATTTAAGTTCACAACTAGAACTGTGGGTAGATCTGGGAAAGAGTAGGGATTGGATGCCAATTCCTTAGATACTGAGATGTTTGATGCTACTGTATAAAAGAAAGACTGAAAAAATGTGTTTGGAAAGTAAGCTAAGATTAGAAGGTTAGCAAATTTTAAAAAATGACATATCACATATTACACATATTTTGAGAAAGCCTTTGCCAAAATTCAACATCTATTAAAGATTTAATTAAACGATTAGCTTGTGGTAGTAGTGCACATCTCAGCACTTAGGAGACTAAGGTTCAAGAATTGCTGTGAGCTGAAAGCTAGCCTGGGCTATATACCAAATATCACGCCAATTAGGGCTACTTAACAAGGCCCTGTCTCAAAAAAATAGTAAAATTAAATGAATTGTTAACAAAATAAAAATCAGTTCATTTATTTCCTTGTCACAGTAAAACATAACAACAAACAAATCATTGCTATAAAATGATGAGTGTATCACCCTTAAAATTAGATAGGACATGAGTAGTTTTTATTATTGTATTTTTTGTTATTACTTAACATAAAATTTTTGAGCCAAAGCAATTTGAGAAACAAGTCAAAAGGTATACAAACTGGGAAGCTCAAGTTACCATTATTTATAGATAAAATGACTTTTAAGTAGAAAATCCAACATAGTATTTAGTTTAGGAACCCACAAATACTGCTGTAAATGATAGAGAATTTTAATAATTTTTGTTCTTAATATCAATATAAAGAAAATACTTTTGTTGTGTGTTGAATATAAAATATCCCCCAAAAGCTCTTATTTTGAATACATGGCTCCTAACTGGTAGTCCTTTCTTAAGAGGTTGTGGAAACTCTATAAGGTGGGACCTAGCTGGAGAAAGGATGTTACCTAAAGCACAATCCATGGAGCATATTATTTCTGACTATTTCCTGTTTTGCTCTCTCCTTCCTGGTCCATCATGAAGTGAACAGCTCCCCTCTGCCACATGCTCCTACTACCATGATACTCTTCCTAGGCACATGGTACTAAGTAACTGTTGACTGAGCCTCTTGAAACCATGAGCCAGAATGATTTTTTCTTTTGTTTCTGACAAGTAATTTATCATAGCCATGCTTAAGTATTTAATAGAGTTTTCTGACAAATGAACACCAATTATTACCTATGATATCTACAACTTCTGAAAAGAGATCCTAAAACTAAACTTAATAAGAAATGTGAAAATTTTCCTAGATTTTTCCTTATTTTTATTATTTATTGTGCATGTGCGTGCGTGCGTGCGTGCGTGTGTGTGTGTGTGTGTGTGTGTGTGTGTGTGTGTGAGACGTGTTTTCTGGTGCCCTCTGAGGCCAGAAGAAGGCATTGGATCCCCTGGAGTTGAAATCACGGGAGGTTGTGAGCCATCTGATATGGGTGCTGGGAACTGAACTTCAGTCTTCTGAAAGAGCAGCAAGCACTCTTAACCACTGAACCATCTCTCCAACCCTAAAAAAGTGTGCATAAAGAAAAATTTTAAAGTCTTGATGGACAAAGTATATACTATATCTTTGGATATAACAGCTCTGTATCATAAAAATGTTGGTTCTCTCTAAATTAAACTCTTATAGAATCTCAATAAAATTCCATGTACTTTGGAGGGGAAATATATGAGCTGAATCTAAAGTTTACATGAAAAATTTACCAACAAGACAATCCAGTAAATTTGATGTGTTATAAATGGAAGGTTGTAGCATTATTGAATATTAAAATATTGCAGAACTATGAGTTTAAAAGTAGTGCATGAATATAGAGTTCAATTGATCACATGACAAATTTGAGAAATAGATAAAAGTGCACATGAGTGTCTAGGATATAAAGACAGTATTTGAAAAGAGCATAGAAAAGATACTACACCTACTGAACAGAATCATTTTAATTCTTCTACATTTATTTATTTATCATGGAGTGTGTGTGTGTGTGTGTGTGTGTGTGTGTGTGTGTGTGTGTATGTGCTCTCCAGTTCCATTCACTTTCTTGCTGATTCCATGATTTCAGTTTTCTTTGCTGCTGTTCCTTTACTAGATTTTCCCTATCTATTCACCTGTTGACGGACACCTAAGCTGGTTCTTCATTGTTGCTATTGTGAATAGTCTAGTAATAAACATAGATATGCAGTTTTCTGTCTGTTTTCACATGCAGTAAGCATGGAGAAATACTAAATTGACTAGTTAGTTAACAAATACCTCATAAGCATTTTTATGGGTATAATATTTGATAAGAAATAGTATATTGCACATGTATTTTTTATACTTTTTAATTCTTTAAGAATTTCATATATGTATTTTGATCATATCCCCCTTTCCATATCTTCCAAGATAGCCCCATTCCGTGCCCACCAACTTTGTGTCCTCATTTAAAAAAAAATTCGTCAAGTGCCATTAGTACTGGCCATCCACTGGAACACATTAGACCTACCAGGGACCACACCCTTAAAGAAAACTAATTTTCCCTTTCCAAGTCGCTATCAATAGCTCCTCAGCTAGGGATGGAATTTCATGTCCACATCACCTTCTATACTGTGATTTTCAATATGTCTAATATCATGCTAATATTTTTCATAAAGTGATCAAGTTAAACATATTAACTTGATCAAACAAAACACCATATGTATGCACACATACACATGATATTATTATGACTCATTCCATATTATGTCTATAGGAGTATGGAGAAATAGATTTTAAGAACATTTTTATTATAGCTATACTTATAAAAACATATTTTAAAATTCAATATGAGCAATTGAAATTATTTTCAGGACACACCAGCCAAGGAAGCAGGTAGGCTAACTGCAGATCTTCACCTTCCTCTCCTTTCCTCCAAATCCAGTCTCCCAGTCTCAACCCAACTCTGAAGCAGAACACCTGCTGTGCCCACTCCCTGCCCCCATCTCCATTGGATCACATAGATCTCCTCCAACCTTCCTCCCAGTTTGTCCCATTGCCCCAGCCCTCAGCTTTAGCCGACATTCCCTGGGAACTCTCTAGGCAAGCCTGTCAGAGAAGCAAGTGCAAGCAAAGCACATAAGCAAGCTTTAGATCTTCACTCTCCCTCCTCTCCTCCAAATCCAATCCCCTAGTCTCATCCCCAGATCTGTAGCAGACCACCTGTTTGCGCCTCTCCTCATTCTCTGCCCACATTCCCAGGGGACTAGGCAGATCCTGGTGGAACACCCTGCTTTTTCCTCTCCTGTGGACCCCCTCACTCTCCTTCCTAGCTCATCTCCATTCCTAAGTAACAGCTTCCAATACCTAGAAACACATTCTACCAAGAACCTCCAGTGGGCACACCTGACAGGATCCCAGAAGAATCCTCTACCAGGCAACACAGCCACCACACTCTTCCTAAGAACCAGAGAGGGCAACAGAAACCAGAGAATAAAATACCCACCCAACAAAGACATGACCAGCTATTAGCACCTAGAATTACAGTCTTCGCAATCCAAGATGCCTAGACACTAGTGTAAAAACAGTAACAACCAGGACAATACGTCTCCACTAGAGCCTAGCAACCTTACTATAGTAGGTCCTGAGAAATGAAACGTAGCTGAAACACAAGACAAGGACCTTAAAATAGCTTTTATGAATATGATAGAGGTACTTAAAGAGGAAATTAATAAATCCCTGAAAGAAAGCTATGAAAACACAAACAAGCAGTGGAAAGAAATGAATAAAACAATTCAAGAGCTGAAAGTGGAAATAGAATCAATAAAGGAAACTCAAACTGAGGGAAATCTGAAAATGAAAATTCTAGGAACTCAAACAGGAACCTCAGAAGCAAATCTCACCAACACAATGC
Organism: Peromyscus aztecus; assembly: GCA_902168405.1. NCBI lineage: Eukaryota > Metazoa > Chordata > Mammalia > Rodentia > Cricetidae > Peromyscus > Peromyscus aztecus. The sequence continues at coordinate 23,897 of CABHPQ010112691.1, forward strand.
AAGAGATGGACTGAAGACAAGACAGAAAAAAAATGGATAAATCAGTCAAAGAAATGTTAAATCTCAACAACTCCTGGCAAAAAACATCCAGGAAATCTGGGACACTATGAAAAGACCAAATCTAAGAATAATAGGAATAGGAGAGGAGAAGACAAAACCCAGGTCAAAGACACAAAAACATTTTCAACAAAATCAAAGAAGAAAATTTAACTAACCTAGAGAAGAATATGCCTATAAAGGTACAAGAAGCATACAGAACACCAAGTAGACTGGACCAGAATACAAAGGCCCCTTGCCACATAATAATAAAAAATCTAAGCATACAGAACAAAGGAAGAATATTAAAAGTTGCAAGTGAAAAAGATCAAGTAATATATAAAGTCAGGCCCATTATAATCACACCTGATTTCTCAATAGAGACTCTAAAAGCCAGAAAGGCCTGAACAGATGTTCTATAAACTATAAGAGACCACAAATGTCAGTCCAGCCTACTATTGAAAGCAAATCTTTCAATCAGAATAGATTGAGAAAACAAAACAAAATGAATTGTATTCCACAATAACACCAAATTTAAGTAATATCTATCTACAAATCTAGCTCTACAGAAAATTATAAGGAAAATTTCAACCTGAAGAGGTTAACCACACCCAAGAAATAAATAACAAACTAGCAAATCAAAAGGGACACACACACCATAACACCAAAATAACAGGAATCAACAAACATTGCTAATCAATAACATCAAGGCTAAAAAGAAGGAAAAAAAAAAAAACAACTAACAGAATGGACAAAAAAAAGAAGCCATCCTTCTGCTGCATCCAAGAAACACCTATAATTCCTAGTGAAATATAAGTAGTCATTGAATGTCTCCCAACCCCAAAAAAGAAAAAAGAAAAGCCCAGAGCCAGATCATTTAACAGCATAATTCTATTAGACTTTCAAAGAAGAGTTAATGCTAATAATCCTCAAATTATTTCATAAAATAGAAACAGAAGGAACATTGTCCAATTCATTTTATGAGGCCATAGTTACCCTGATATCTAAACCACATAAAGAACCCCCCAAAAGAAAGAGAATTACAGACCAATTTCCCTCATGAACTTTGATGCAAAAATACTCAGTAAAATACTTCAAACCGAATCTAAGAACACAACAAAAAGATCATCCACCACGATCAAGTAAGGCCTCATCCTAGAGATGCAGGGATGGTTCAACATACAAAAATCAGTAAATGTAATCCACCACATAAACAAACTGAGAAAAAAAAACACATGATCGTCTCACTAGATTCTGAAAAGGCTTTTAACAAATCCAACACACTTCATGATAAAAATCCTGGAGAGATTAGGGATAGAAGGTACACACCTAAACATAATAAATGCAGTTGATAGCAAGCCAACAGCCAACATCAAATTAAATGGAGAGAAACTCAAAGTGATTCCATTAAAATCAGGAACAAGACAAGACTGTCCACTCTCTTCATATCTACTCAATACAGTACTTGAAGTCTTAACTAGAACCATAAGACCACAAAAGGAGATCAAGGGAATGCAAATTGGAAAGGAAGAAGTCAAACTTTCACTATTTGCAGATGATATGATAGTATACACACTCGACACCCAAAATTCCACCAGGGAACACCTATAGCTGAGAAACACTTGCAGCAAAGTAGCTGGATACAAGATTAACTCACAAAAATCAGTACCCTTCCTGTATACAAATGACAAATGGGCTGAAAAAGAAATCAGGGAAACAATCCCCTTCACAATAGCCTCAAAAAATTTAAACTATCTTGGAGTCACCCTAACCAAGCAAGTGAAAGACCTGTATGACAAGAACTTCAAGTCTTTGAAGAAAGAAATTGGAGAAAATATCAGAAGATGCTAATAGATTGGTATGATTGACATAGTAAAAATGACCATCTTACCAAGAACAATTTAGAGATTCAAAGCAATCTTCACCAAAATTCCAACACAATTCTTTACAGACCTTGAAAGAACAATACTCAACTTCATATGAAAAAAAACCAGGATAGCTAAAATAATCCTGAGTGGTAAGAGAATTGTTGAGGGTGTCACCACCCCCAATTTCAAGTTATTTTACAGAGCTATAGTAGTAAAAACCACATGGTATTGGCACAAATATGGATATGTTGATCAATGGAATGGAAATGAAGACCCAGGCATAAACCCACACACCTATAGACATGATCTATGATTTAAAAAAAAAAAGCTGGAAACACACACTGGAAAAGAGACAGCATCTTCTACAAACAGTGTTAGTCAAACTGAATGACTGCATATGGGAGAATCCAAATAAATGCATATTTATCACCTTACACAAAACTCCAAATGGATCAGGAAATCAATGTAAGTCCAGATACCCTGAATCTGATAGAAGAGAAAGTGAAGAATATCCTTGAACTCATTGGCACAGGAAAAGACTTTCTGAACAGAACACTGTTAGCACAGGCACTAAGATCAACAAGTAATAAATGAGACCTCAGGAAACTGAAAACTTTCTGTACAGCAAAGGACAGCATCATTCGGAAAAAGCAACAGCTTACAGAAAGGAGAAAGATTTCCAAAACATGTAAAGAACTAAAATATCTAAATACCAAGCAAATTAATAACCAAATCAAAAATATGGCACAGATCTAAACAGGCTGAGGCAGGAGGATGACTTCAGACCAGGAATTTGAGGCCAGCCTTGGACATAATCAATATAGTAAGATTGTCCCAACACATACACACACACAAAAGTAAAGAAAAAAACAGGTCTAAAAGTTGATTTCTGAGGTTTTCTTTTCTTTCTTTCTTTCTTTTTTCTTGAGGCAGGGTTTCTTTGTGTAGCCCTGGCTGTCCTGGAACTCACTCTGTAAACCAGGCTGGCCTCAAACTCACAGAGATCAGCCTGCTTCTGCCTGTTGAGTGCTGAAATTAAAGATGTGTACCTCCACTGCACAGTTGATAACTAAAGTTTTCAATACTCAGATTATTCTTTAGTTGAGAAAGGTCTCTGACAGTCTCACTCTTCACTGTGAGCATCCACAGTGAACCCAGAGTCCCTGCACAGACATGAGGCTTGCTTGTAATGGAGGAAAAGAAACATTACATGGCCTCTTCTAGAAAAAGTGTATGGACTCTTGCTTTAAATGTTAGAGTGTTGTAGAATATCATTTTAAGATGTGTTACATTTGTTTATTCTGTGGAACATTTGTTTAATGATGCAAAGATGTGTTGCATTCTTTTATGTTGCATTTATTTAACTCTGTGAAGCTGTGCTACTTTGCCTGTCTAAAATGCCTGATGGTCTAATAAAGAGCTGAATGTCCAATCTGATTACCAGGGTAGGCCAGCTCAGGCACCCTCTCCACTATTGCTGGTAATCTAAGCTGGGGTCATCCTTGTGGATTCCTGGGAACTTCCCTAGCACTAGGTTTCTCCCTATCCCCAGGATGTCTTCATCTATCAAGATATCTCTTTCATTGCTCTCCCACTCCATCCCTGTTCCAGCTCTATCACCCCATTCCCTTACGTTCTCATTCCCCATCCCCTAACCTGTATTATCCCCCCTCCTCATTCCCAGTTTACTCTGGAGATCTCATCTATTTCCCCTTCCCAGCCCAATACATGAGTCCCTTTTAGGGTTCTCCTTGTTATCTAGCTTCTTTGGATATGTGGGTTGTAGTCTGGTTATCCTTTGCTTTACATCTAGAATCCACTTATGAGTGAGCACATACCATGTTTGTCTTTCTGAGTCTGGGTTACCTCACTCAGGATATTTTCTAGTTCCATCCACTTGCCTGCAGATTTCGTGATGTCATTGATTTTTACTGCTGAGTAGTACTCCATTGTGTATATGTACCACATTTTCGTCATCCATTCTTCAGTTGAGGGGCATCTAGGTTGTTTCCAGGTACTGGCTATTACAAATAATGCTGCTATGAACATAATTGAGCAAGTGTCCTTGTGGTATGATTGAGCATTCCTTGGGTATATGTCCAAGAGTGGTATCATTGGTAACTGTCATCATAGAAACTTCATCCAGTAACTGGTGGAAACAGATGCAGAGATCCACAGCCAAGCACCAGATAAGGGATTCTATGAGCAAGGGGCATCAAGATCATGATGGGGAAACTTACAGATACAACTGGCCCAAGATAGTGGGAACTCATGAACTTTAGACCAACAGTTGTGGAACCTGCATGGGATTGGACTAGGCTCTCTGCATAATTGAGACAGTTGTGTAGCTTGGTCTGTTTGAGGGGGCCCCCTGGCAGTGGGAATAGGATCTATCCCTGGCGCATGAACTGGCGTTTTGGAGCCCATTCCCTGTGGTGGGACACCTTGCATACCCTTGATGCAGGGGGAGGGGCTTGGACCTGCCTCAGCTGAATGTACCAGGCATTGCTGACTCCCCATGGGAGGCCTTACCTTTTCGGAGGAGGGGATGGGGCATGGGCTGGGGAGGAAGGCTTTGGGGGAGCAGGAGGAGGGATGAGAGGAGGATCTGTGGTTGGTACGTAAAATGAATAAAAAATTTCTTAATTAATAAAAAGTAACAAAAAAGATCAGTTCTGAATGAGAATCAATGATGAAGAAATAAGTGCCAGCTGGCAAGATGGTGCAGAGGGCAAAGGCTTGCTTCCAGCCTGATTCTTGGAGTTTGAGCTCCAGAATCCACATAGTAGGAAGGAAGAACTCACTCTCTTCTAACCTCCATTCACATGTTGTGAGAAGTTGTGGCACGCACACACCTACACAACACACACACACACACACACACACACACACACACAGGTAAGTAAATGAATAAACAAATTAAAATATTTCAAAAACAGAAATAGATACAGATATTATTACCATTATTATGAATACTGCAAAATCAACTATACAAATTTAGAATCCAGATATTTCACAGAGTTGTAAAAGTTAAACATATATTTTACTAGAAAGCAGTATGGAATAGTCACAATTGTGTTTACACATGTGCACATGTTCATGTATGTGTGAATACATGCATGAGTTTGTGTGTGGAAGACAAAGGCTTGTGTCACAATCATGTTATTACACATGTGCAAATGCATAATAAATAAAAAAAGAGCTGAACGTCCAATAGCAAGAGAGGAGAAAGAATAAGTGGGGCTGGCAGGCAGAGAGACTAAATAGAAGGAGAAAAAGAGAGAAAAGGAGGTTGGTGTAATAGATCAAGGAGCAGGAAAAGAAGGGTCTGGTCACCCAGCCAGACACTCAATAAGAAGGAAGGAAAAGGTACACAGGAATAGAGAAAGATAAAAGCCCAGAGGCAAAAGATAGATTGGATAATTTAAGAAAAGCTGGCTAGAAACAAGCCAAGCTAAGGCCAGGCATTCATAAGTGAAAATAAGACCATGTATATTTTTTTGGGAGCTGGGTGGGCGGGCCCCCAAAAGAGTAAAAAGAGAAAAACAACCAACAACATTGGAGGATATTACAAAACAAGGCAGGGATGGAGAGATATCTCAGTGCTAATGTGCTTGCCTTGCAAGCATAAGGACTTGAGTTCAATCCCCCATCATCCACATAGACAAACTGAGTGCAGTAACATGTACCTGTAACCGCAGAATCAGGCAGTCAGGAGGATTCCTGGGGCTGGTTGGCCAGCCAGTTTAGCCAAATAAGCAAGCTCCAAGCTCAGTGAGAAAACCTGCCTATAATCATAATCATCATAATAAAATAATGTAAAGACCAACTGAGATAGATATTCATTATTAACCTCTGACCAACACACATGCACCTATGTGTGCACCCAAGCATAAACACACACACATACATATGCAACGCACATCAATGGATTCTATAGGATGTGAGTCAACTGTTAGACAAAGAAAAACCTCATTAAAAAAACTAAATATCCTTACAAAGTCTGAGAAACCTAAAACAAAGCTTGTTTAGTAAAAGTATTCTAAATACTACTCTATAGAGAAAAGGCATGTGACCAGTTTTCTAATTCTTACCAGTCCTTAAGGCAACACCACCTCTGCATGACTAATCTCTGCATAAAATAATTAATTACACTCTATCAGAGGCCTGTTTCTGCTGATGCTGTCTTTTGTTAATCTTTCATGCTTTTTATATCCTAAATTTCATGTTTGTCATCTGCTAAGTTTTAAAATGTATCATGTGTCCCTGAGTTTATTTTCTTCATGAAACAAAATCAGGTACTTATGTGTGTATGCATGATATTTACAGTAATAAAAATTTAAATACTTATTCCATTTTACTCTGATGAATTAGATTTTAATCTACAAGCATTTTTCTCAATCTTGACACTATTGATTTTTTAAAATTAGATCACTCATTGTTGGGGTGCTCTCCTGTGCACTGCAGAATATTGAGCAGAGTCCTTGGCCTCTACAGACTATATACCAGCAGTCCCTCCACTTACAACCAAAATTCCCTAGACATACTGAAAAACTTTGTGGGTGGCAAAATCAAAATTCAGCCTCTCATATCTACCCATGCTGTTGAATCTTGACGGTTTTCTTAAAGATTCAGTCACAATCTTTGTCATTAGATACTTCCAATAAAATAATCTGACAAAGACAAGTTGATTTTGGAATTACATCCTAAATTTCACATTTGTCATCTGTTAAGTTTTAAAATGTTATATCCTGTGTCCCTGAGTTTATTTTCAAGAAATTCAGAATTCTAAGTTCCCTTTCAAACAACTGCATATTGGTTTTGCAGCATAAGGAAGTCATAAAAACATAAATTGAACCATTATAAGTTGGGAATTGCCTGCATAAAATAATTCTACAAACAATCATATGCCAACACATTATCTAAACTAGCAACTTTCAAAGCAACAGAACATCTTAACAAACATATAACAAGTAAACAGCCTGAAATAGTAACCATAAAATTTCCTACAATGAAGACCTCAAGCTCCCTTTACTGGTGAATTCTACCAAATATTTGACTAAAAATCAATGCCAATTCTTCATAAATTCTTCCCCTCCAAATAGAAGGATCATTTCACAATCCATTCTATGAGATCCTGATGGTAATACCAGACAAAGACATTATAAGAAAAGAAAGAGAAAAAAAGACAAGGGAGATTGCAGAACTATTTCCCAAATGAATATAGGGTCAAAAATCCAAACAAAATATATTAAACTAAATTCACGAGCATATAAAAGGATTATACCACAGGATCAAATGTAATACATCCCTGAATTAAATGCTCAGGCTAGCATATTGTGATGTTTCTTCTTGTTTGGTTTGAGGGATGCCTAGGAAGTTAGTGAAGTATACCTCTGAGGATGTCTATGAGGGTACTTCCAAAGATGGTTACATCATGAGGACTCTGACCTAATTAGCACATTCAAAATGTGAATACCAGATTGGCAGGCAGTACAACTGTGCAATGTGGGATACCTACTTGGGTTATATCTTGGCATAGTCACCTCTTATGCTCTCTTTGCTTCCTGATCACCAGGAGGGGAGTAAGTCTGCTCTGCCACATCCTTTTTCCATGACATTCTGATTCACCACACCACAGCCTGACACATGGCAGCAGTCAATCATGGACTGAAACTTCCAAAAAGTACAAACCAAATGAATCCTCTCTCCTTTTAAGTTCTTTATGTCAGGTATTTTCTCACAGTCATAAAGGCTAACACACATCTTAAAATCAATTTAGTATGCAATATTAATAAATAAAGAACAAAAACCTAACATGATCATTTTCATAGATCCAGATAAAGCATCTGAGGAAAACCTGACAATTTTTTATAATAGAAACAATCAATGAAATAGGAACAGAAGAGAATCCCCTCAAGATAATGAAGTAGTATTTATATAAAACTGAGAGTTAAATCACACTTAATGATGAAATACTGAACAGCTTCTCTGTTAGTTCAGGACAGATAGAAGAATGCCTGCTCGTGACACTTCTACTCAACCTGGAGGTCCTGAACAGAGCATTTAAACAAGGAAAATAAATCAAAGGCATCCGTATAGGGGAAAAGAGGAGGAAGACTATTGTAGCCGGAAGTTTTCTCCAGTCCCACCTGGCCCCGCTGTCCCTCAGCCACTTATAAAATAATCATTCAGAGGCTTATATTAATTACCAATGGTATGGCCTATGGCAGGCTTCTTGCTAGCTAGCTCTTATAACTTAACCCATTTCTATTAATCTATAAGTTGCCGCATGGCTATGGCATTACTGGTCTGCTGGCATCTTGCTGCTCCTTAGGTGGCAGCTGGTGTCTCCCCTGCCTCTGTCTTTCTTCTCTCTCTGTCTTGGATTTCTCACCTACCTCTAAGCTGCCTTGCCATAGGCCAAAACAGCTTTATTTATAGCCAATGGGAGCAACACCTATTCACAGCATACAGAAAGACATCCCACAGCAGACTATCTATTAGCAGAGGATACAATTGTGTATAAAGAAAATCCTAGTGAATCCACAAAGATAGCTATTAAAGCCAATAAGTGAATTCAGTAAGGTTTCAGGATTTGAGCTCACTATGTAAAAATCAGTTAGTTGTGTTCTCATATACTGGTAGTGAATAATACAAAAGAGAAATGAAGAAAACAGTCTCATGGACAATAGAGCCCAAAAAGATAAAATACTTAGGAATAAATTTAACAAAAGAAATACAAGACTTATGCACTGAAAACTGCAAAACATCAGTGAAAGAATTTCAAGAAGAGCTCAACACTTAAAGACGTTTGCTATTCTTTCAGAGGACTAAAGATGGTTCCCAGAACTTACTTGAGAGTCCACAACCATCTGTAACTCCAGTTCCTGGGGCTCTAATGCCTTCTTCTGGCCTCCATGGATTCACATGCGGCATTCTTTCTCTGACTTTGTCATATTAAATTATCCACCATTCTATTTCCCTTTTTCTTTGGATTTGCTTGTTTTAATGCTCCGACTCTGTTTTTATTCTATAAATCATGCATTGATGCTGGAGTCATGCCTCAATTGGAAAAGTGCTTGCCTAGAATTCACAAAGACCTGTGTTCAATTCTCAGCACCACATAAAATGTAGATAGAAGGCTGGCTCAGTAGTTAAGAGCACCTGTTTCTTTTTCAGAAGACCCAGGTTCGGTTCCCAGCACCCACAAGGTAGCTCACAGCCATCTATAACTCCAGTTCCAAGACCTCTAAAACTTCTTCCAATCTCCGTGGGCACGACTTACACACATGGTGCACATGCATTCAAGCAAGCATTACACTCACACATATAAAATAAAATAAAGAAGGATTTAAAAACCGTTCATGGAGGTACACACCAGTTTTCTAAGCACTCAGAAGGTGGAGCTGGGAATTTCAGAAGTTCAAGATCACCCTCTGCTGTTTAGCAAGTTTGAAGTTTACTTGGGCTAGAGACATTGTTTAAAAAAATATTCCTTTAAGTAACACTTTGATTAATTTTATTTGTAGTGTGTTTTGTCTCAAAAAGATCTTGAGTGTTCATATAATCAAATAATAATTTGTCAGCTGGAAATAGTTTTATAAATACTTGTACATAATCTATTTATTTACAAAAAATAATGTGAAAAGTCCTCATGGTTCCTTAAACTAATTGTGAGCTCCCTTCAAATTTTTGTGAAATCAAACCCCTTATCTGCTCTAAATATGGACTGAATAATCCCCATCATTCTATGGTCATTTTTAGATTTAGCATCCCCATTATTTGTATAAAGTAATTACTCTTTCCTCATCATTAATTAAACATACATACTGACATATTTTACCAGTTTATTTGCTCACTGTTACTTCACACATCCAAGGCATGCCTGGCGTTCACTCCTCTTCTGGAGAGCATGCATAATTCAGTATTTCTTTCAACTGGGGTCTATGATTCACACCATTCAGCCTTTGTAAATTGTAAAATATTTGTATTTTACCTCACTCTTGAATAAGAATTACATGTGCATAAATTTCTAGCTTGAATATATTGCTCCATTGTCTCCTTGCAACTATTGCTAATGAAAAGCCTGCTCTCTTCCTTATTATTCTCTTATATCTGTCTTTTCTACTTGGTAGCTCTGTAAATATTTTCTCTCTATGCCTGCTGCTCTTCATTTGTGCTCCAGTATTGTCTAGTGATGGGTATCCTTTTATTTATCCTGCTCAGTCTAAAAGTGTGTTTTGCTCTGAAGATTCATGCCAGTCATCAATTATGGGAAAAGTTTATAACTATCTCCTTAAATATCACTGACAGTTTTAGATTCTTAACCTTTTTTTCCTTATAGAATGCACACTGTATCTAAGCATTGTTACTGTTTAAATTTTTGGAAAGTCTTACTAGTAGCAAAGGCTAAGCTCCAACTCCCAGTCTTTCTGCCTCAGCCTCCAGGGTACTAGTATTACACGAGTTCACCACCTCACCCAGAAACCTGTTTTTGAACCTATCTCCATGGTAACTTTTCTAGTTGATATTACTGTCTCTGTGCTCTATTCTGGATGAATTCTTCAACTGTGTTTTCTAAATCACAAATTCTCTATTCAAATATGCTTAGTTTTCAATTTATCTATTGAGTTTTGGAGCTGGAGTGGTAGCTCCACAGTTAAGAGCTCTTGCAGAGGACCTAGGTTTGATTTTCAGCACCCACATGGCAGCTCCATAATTCTAGATCCAGGGAATTTCTGACCTCCAAGGATATCTCAAGCACAGACATGTAATATACAGATATACATGCAGTAAAACATCCATATACATAAAATAAAATAAATAAATTTCTATCTATTGAGTACCTCCAGTAATTATATTTTCATTCTGTTTTGTTTTAATATCCAACTTGCCCTTATTCTTTTACAATTTCTTGTTCTTAGGAAAATTTATTTTTTTAGTCTGTCAATCATAGCTATGCTGATAATGCAATCTTTGTAAGCTTTAAGCAAACTATTTTACTTCCATCTTGAGTGAATTCATTTTCTCTCATTGGTGATTTGTCAACTTCCTTTCTTGCTTGGTACATAGTTTTTCCACCTTCTTTGGTAGTGTGTGTGTGTGTGTGTGTGTGTGTGTGTGTGTGTGTGTGTGTGTACAGAAGCCAGAGGGGACTGTTCATTTTGTTTTTGAGGTAGGGCCTCTCTCTGGCCTACATCTTGCCAAGCAGGCAAGGCTAGCTATTCAAAGAGTCCCAGGTAGTGCATGGCTTTTGTTGACTGTGGGTTCTTGGGTTGGAACTCAGCTCCTTGTGCTTCCACAGCAAGCACCTTCCCAGCTGTGCTCTCTCCTCAGCCCCTCATCTTGAATCTTTAAGAGAGTTTTCTCTCCTCCTCTTCCTGCTGCTGCTTCTACTTTTCCAGCATGTTTTGTTGTTGTTTTGTTTGGGGAGCTGGAATCTGCCTGTGTTGCCTAGGCTGGCCCCAAATTCACGAGCTCAGTGGATTCACTTGCCTCAGCTCTCAAGTAACTAGGACTACAGATGTGCTGGCCAACAGGTTTTCAATACTTTAACAAGTGGGTGATGATACAGAACCAGGCCCAGCCTTGTGATTATCTCAGATTTTACAGCTCTGGACACTAAGCCTGTGGTCACTTGGCCTCCATTCTGGTTTCAAAGCCGCCTATGTCTTCTCAGCCCTCAGAGGTCAGGCAATGAAGCACAGTCCATGAGGCACAGCCTCAGGTGCTGCCTTTCATCTTACTACTTTGTCTCCTGCCTTTCAAGACAAGTAGTGCAGGAGAGAAGACTTGTCACCTATTTTTCAAAAATGGCTGAATTTTGTGGTACTGTATCACCTAGATAACACTCAGCAGGCACAGTGGGGCTTCCACAAAGACAACAAAGCAGACAGTCTATCCAGCTGGGACCTTGGAAGCAGGCTTTTAAAGCCCAAGGCAGAATTTTGCTTGAAAATGACTCTAACTGATTTTATGTCAGGCTTTTTGGGCACAAATGGCACAGAAAGGTCTTTAACTGTTTCTGGCCCCTGTTGTGGAATAATGCAATATTTGCTTAGCTATTTAAAGATGTGTTTCATTTGTTTGTGTTGCAGAATAATTGTTTAACTATGTAAAGATGTGTTGCATTTGTTTATGCTGCATTTGTTTAACTATGCAAAGATGTGTTGCTGCTTTACCTTGACTGCTTATGGGACCTGATTGGTCTAATAAAAAGCTGAACTGCCCTTAGCTAGGAAGCAGAGGGATAAGCAGGGCTGGCAGGCAAAGAGAAAAGGGGAGCCAGCCAGTCAGTCAGCCAGGGGTCAGCCAGACAGCCAGACATGGGGGAAGCAGGAAAGCAGGGTGGATGGTACATAGATGAGGTAATGTCAGGGCAACACATAGATTAATAGAAATGGGTTAATTTAAGTTAAAAAAAGCTAGCTAGAAACAAGCTAAGCTAAGGCCGAGCATTCATAATTAATAATAAGTCTCCATGTCATGATTTAGGGGCTGGTGGTCCAAGAAAGCCTGCTAACACCCCACCACCACACCCACTTGCTTTGGTAAGGGGCAGGATCCAATATTCAATAAATGAATGTACTTTTAGGAATGTCAGAATATGAGAAATTATTCCAAGGACCCAAAGAAGGACCAGAGCTAGGGAAGAGCAAGGAAGGGAGGGGAGGGAAGAGAGGTGAAATAAAGTTGAAGGGGGCAGAGAAAGGAAGCTGATAGGGGAAATGAGGTAGGGGGATAAAGATGGGAATAGAGAGCACAAGTAAAGAGGAGACAGAGATAGAGTTGGGGGACAAAAAGCCACAGTAAAAAAATAAGAGACAGTCAAAAACACTGAAAAATTAGAAAAGCTTGCAAAAATTACCATCACTATGTTGAAATGAGTCATATTCTTGCTTTTACAAATGAAAACAAAGGACATAACTGTATGTGTAGATGTAGTCCATTGCTGAGTTTGGTGAGGGGAGAATCCAAAAGGGAGGAAGTAGTAATGTCCCTATCACTCATGAATAATGTTCTTATCATTGGAATAACCCTTCCAAACTGGAAATGGAAGGCTTCTCTACCCTAGCTCATTGCCTAGCACAGATAGGGAGCACTCCTACTGCCTCTGGTCACTTCTACCAGCCAGGCTGATGTGATAGTCTCTTCAATAATGCATCCATCCACAGTCTTATAATAGTTCTTATCCTGAGTAGCACTAATTGCCTTTCAGCTGAGAGCATGGGTAAAGCATTGATTGGTGACACTGCAGCCAGCAGCAGCCAAAGGAGTCTTGGCTGATGCTCATTTCCCTCCTGGCCAGCATAGCCGGTGGAGGTTATTTGAGACCAGTGACTGAGGGGTTGGGGAGAGAGAGAGAGTGAGCCCTCATCTGCAAACGAGAAGTTAGGTTAATAGAATGAACCACAAAGATTAACCCCATCCTCATGACTGAGTCTTTCCTTGGAAAAATTTAGTATGCTATCAGCATGAGGCCAAATATTTACTCTTCTCCAAGAGTGCTTCCATTTAAGAAGACTGTGGATACAAGTACTTGATTTAGGAAGTGCTGATTACACAGGTAGGGGAGTAGGGAGATATGAAAAGGGCAAGAAGACAGAAGATAAAGGACACTTTGTTAAGCCAGCTTTTACTGTGGGCAATGATTGCTTAATCCTACAGGGAAATGGTAGAAACAGCACAAGCCTGAGAGATCTGCAAGGCTCCTATAGCACTTGCCCAAAGGCCATAATGGAACGGTGAGACTTGCTTCATTTAGTGAACTCTTCTGGGAAAGCTTCCCATTCCTAACATTTTGTAGCGGTGCTCATTCAATGTAGTTCAGCAGCCCCTGTTGTACTGCACTTGAATGAATCCCAGAATGTGAATTCGATTTTAACATTTTATTTGATACACAACTAACCAGCCAGTCAGGAAGATATTGAACTTCTCTTGGCTCTCAGTTTGTTTAGTTTTGATTGTTGGTTGGTTGGTTGGTTTTGTTTTGTTTTTTTTTTCATCTATCACCTGTCAAATGGAGATAAGATCTGACAGGCTCTCCTCACAGGAATAAAGTGAGACTCAACATCAAAATATAGTCATATGCATCTGGAGTGTATTGGTTACTGTTCTCATCATTGTGGCAAAATACCTTACAGAAGCAATTTAAAGGGGAAGTTTATACTGGCTCACAGTTTCAGAGGGTGCCATCCATCATCATAGGGAATCCATGGTGACTGAAGTGGTTTGGGCCATGTGGTGTTTTGAATGAAAATTGGCCCTATAGACTCATAGGAAGTGGCATTATTGGAGTAGTGGCCTTATTGGAGGAAGTGTGTCATAGGGGGTGGGCTTTGAGGTCTCGTAAACTCAAGCCAGGCCCAGTGTCACTCTCTTTCTTCCTACTGCCTGCCAATCTGGATGTAGAACTCTCAGCTCCTTCTCCAGCACCATGTCTGCCTGCACACCACCATGCTTCCCTTCATGATAATGGGCTGAACCTCTGAAATATAAGCAAGCTAGCCCAATTAAATTAAATGTTTTGCTGTATAAGAGTTGCCATGGTCTTTGCTGACTCCCCATGGGAGGACTTACCCTTTTGGAGAGGAGATAGGGGATAGGTCAGGAGGGAAGGCCAGAAAGAGTAGGAGGAGGGATGAGAGGGGGATCTGTGGTTGGTATTAAAATGAATAAAAAATTTTAATAAATTAAAAAAAGAATTCACCCCCCCAAAAGAGTTGCCATGGTAATGGTGTCTCTTTACCAGCAATAGAAACCCTAACTAACTAAGGCAGGCCATAATGGTGGAAGCATGTGACATGGCTTGTTTATATCTTGACTGAACAAGATATAATTCTCAGCAGAGAATTCAAGCTGAGACAAGAGGCAGATGTCACTTGCAAGGCCTGCAGATGCTACCTTCCCCAGTACCCCACACTTCTGCTAGCTGAGGCACAGTCCCAAATGTTCTACATCCTCCAAAAGATATCACTACCATATGGGATCAAGCATCCAAACACATGAGCCTGTTTGGGACACTTTACATACAAACCATAATAAGGAATTAATAAACTTTTCCTATAAAAATGGAGTAAACATCATAGGCTTTTACAGACTCTGTGGTGTCAGCTCCAACTCATCATCCCTGCTATTGCAGCAGAGAAAAGGAGTCAGCAGTCAGAATAGGGCATCAAATCCTCTGGAACTGAAATTCTAGACTGTAGTTAGCCACTACATGGATGATGGGAACTGAACTCAGGTCCACAAGTGCAACAAGAGCTCTTAACTGCTAAACTATCCCTCCAGTTCCATTCAAGAATTAACAATTATTAAATAATGATTCAGTATGGCTCTTTGGGGCCCCTGCGGCCAGAACTCAGAAGGACTGCTATTGACAGCCATGGTAACAGCGAACTCAGAAGCTAGTAAGACAATATAATGCAAGGGTCTCTGAAAGGTTATTTATGGATGCTAATTACCTAAGCTTAGAGAAATCCACACAACAATCCAAGTAAAGCACTATGATTACAAATTACAAAGTCACTTTTAACTCCTCACAGGCTTGTTTTCACCCGGGAGCTAAACTGAGCCCTATATCATAACATTCATTCTCCTAAATACCAGTATCCATGAAAAACTCACAAATGGGATTGGAAATATGGCTCATCTGTTAAGAATATCTATTGTTCTTCCAAATAACCCAAGTTTGGTTCCCAACATCTACATGGGGTAGTTGACAGCTCTAGAAGCTCTGACACACTCTACTGGCCACTGTAGGCACCCGAACCCAGGTGACACACATGCATACACAGACACATAAATAAAAATAAAATACATCTTTAAAAACAATAAATGTAAGTCTTATTGAAGCATGGATATACATGCATATCTATTTAAATGCTTATGTACACTGGCGCGGACCACATGGTGACCATTGCATCTGGACAAAGTTCCAGCATTTCGACATTGCAGATCACAATTCTCCAGCACCCTTTTACTTTCATTTTTAATGATTCTCACTATGTGTTATGGGAGTTCTCTTATGCTTTTTCCTTTGGGAAACTTTGTGTGGGCTTCAGTGGAGGATGAGGATGTATACAACGGTAGCCTCTTTAAACAAAATAAGTCTTTGGATAAAATCCCCACCATTTGAAAGGCAGAGGCAGCAGAATTGCCACAGGTTCAAGGCAAACTGGTATACACAGAGTGTCCCAGGCCAGCCAGGATTACACGACATATCAGCCATTGTAGCTGAGTGGTAACAGAGAATGCAGAAAAGTCCTTAGGATCACTGTCAGAACTCACATCCTGGCTTAGGCACCCTTCATAACTGCTTTCTCCCTTGCCATTGCTTCCTCTTCAGCCCTTTTATTTTCTTGTCTGTCACCTCCCCAGTATCAGCACCGGACAGTTTCTAAGAGCCTCAAGCTTCTGAATGGCCTTTTCTGATGTAGAATAAAATTTTGGCTCAGACAGGCATAGTGTATGCTTTCTGGGCTGCTCACAATAAGGGTTGACATCTTGGTGCCCTCAAGCAGAAACTGAAGCTATCTGCCAGCAAGATCAGGTTTCATAAATATGTTTTTCTTCCTGTGTAGTTCATCAGCTCTATCGTGTTTCCTCTACAAGAAAAGCATCAGTTATAACTGAAAGTCGTCTACTTGTTACAATTTCTTTTAGCATACATAATTTTGCAACTTTAGTCACTTCATAAGAATGATATAGTACAACATATATTCTTTGTATCTAGTATCTTTCCTTTATGTGCTTATGAGACTTACCCATACTGTCTTATATCGGTAGTTCATTTTTTGGGGTTTGTTTGCTTGTTTATTTGCCTGTTTGTTTTCTAAAGATAGAGATAAAGAAGGCATGAACTTGGATGGGTGGGGAGGTGGAGAGATGGAGAGGTGGGGAGGTGGAGACTTTGGCAGGGATTGCACTGAATCTGTAGGTCACTTTTAATGGCATGGCCTTTTTAACAATACTGATTCTGCCCACCCATGAGCATGGGAAGTCTGTCCACCTTCTAGTGTCTTCTTCGGTTTTGCTCCTCGGTGTGTTAAGGTTTTCATTTTATGACTCTTGTTTCTTCTTGGTTAGGCTTGTCACAGGTACTTTGTGTGCTCCTTTATTTATTTATTTATTTTAAATATTTTTATTTTATAATTAACTTAATTTCACATATCAGCCACAGATTCCCCTGTCCTCCCTCCTCCCCCCAACCCGCCCCCAATTTTAAAACTATTGACAGTTCTTTTTTTTATTTTTATTTTATGTATATTGGTGTTTTGCCATGGGTGTCAGGTCCCCTGAAACTGGAGTTACAGACAGTTGTGAGCTGCCATGTGGGTGCTGGGAATTGAACCCGGGTCCTCTGGAAGAGCAGTCAGTGCTCTTAACCACTGAGCCATCTCTCCAACCCCCTCGTTATATTTTATAATTTATCTATCTATCTACCTATCTACCTATCTATCTACCTATTTATTTATTTATTTTAATCCAGGCTGCAGTTTCCCCTCCCTCCTTTCCTCCCAGTCCTTCCCCCGCCCCCTCCCAGTCTCTACCCCCCAAATAAACTCCTCCTCTGTTTCTGCTTCGGAAAGGGAAAATCTCCCATGAGTATCAATAAAACATGGTATAACAAGCTGCAGTAAGACTAAGCACCTCCCCATGTATTAAGACTGAGCAAGGTGACCCAGTATGGGGAGTAGGGTCCTAAAAGCCAGTAAAAAGAGTCAAAGACAACCCCTGTTCCCACTGTTAGGAGTCCCACAAAAGGACCAAACCACACAACTGTAACACATATGCAGAGTGCCTAGGTCAGTCTCATGAAGGCTCCCTAATTGTCAGTTCAGTCTCTGTGAGCACCTATGAACCCAGGTTAGTTGATTCTGTGAGTTTTCTTATGGTGTCCTTGACCCCTCTGGTTCCTACAATCCTTTCTCCCTCTCTTCTACAGGATTTTCCGAACTCCACCTAATGTTTGACTGAGGGTCTGCATCTGTTTCCATCAGTTGCTGGATCAAGCCTTTCTGATGACAATTGGGCTAGGCACCAATTCCAGCACATTCCATAGGCAGGACGACTGTAGACTAAAGGTTATGTGGCTGGGTTGGTTTCCCACTCCCTCCACTTGAAGACTTGCCTGGTCACAGGAGATGGCCAGTTCAGGCTACATATATGCTACTGCTAGGAGTCTTAGCTGCAGTCACCCTTGTAGATTTCTGGGAGATTCCCTTGTGCCAGGTTTTTACCTGACCCTGAAATGCACTCCCCTTTCTAGTAGTCTCTTTCAGCACTCTCCCCCCACCCCCAACCTTATTGTTCATGTTCCCATCCTCACCCTCCCTTAATTCACTCACAAAATCTCTTTTATTTCCCCTTCCCAGGGAGATCCAGGCATCCCCCCATGAGCACTACTTACCTAGTCTCTCTGAGTCTGTGGATTGTAGCACAGTTATCCTTAATTTTACAGCTAATATCCACTTATGAGTAAGTACAGTTCATTATTTTTATTACTGAGTATTATTCTGTTACATGAATGAACTGTAATTTGCTTATCTACATCTATTGATGAATATTTGTCTTGTTTCTAATTTGTGGATAAACAGAAACAAGCTTTTGTGTATATATATATATATATATATATATATATATATATATATGTGTGTGTGTATATATATATATAGTTTAAAAATAATCCTCTTAGCTTAATTATCATTGCTGGTATGTGCATGTATGATGAGTGTGGACTTAATTACTTGATCATGGACAATTTACCACTGGTTATACCTCTAAATCACTCCCAGTGGCCATTAACTACCAATAGTTCCTTAGGTAGGGTTGAGATCTTACATACTCCTCATCTACACTGAAATGTTAAAGGGCTTGATCTTGGCAAGGTCTTAGGCAGGAAACCACAGCTGTTATGAGTTCCTGAGAGCAACAATCTTGCCATGTCCAGGAGACAACATTTCATAGCACCCCTCCCCACCTTCCAGCTCTTACAATTGTTCATTCCCTCTATCCACAATGTTTCCCGAGGTTGGAGTGGGGAGTGATACAGATCTCATATTTAGGGCTAAGCACCCACCAGTCACTCACACTCAGAATTCTGACCAGGTGTAAGTCTCTACATTAGCCACTACCCACTGCAAAAAAGAAGCTTTTCTGAAGAGAATAGTATTATCTATTTATATTACATATTAAATATAAATATTCAGTGGGTAGTTTGACAACATGTTCAGTTCTCAAAACAATCACAGTAAGTCCCCCACTAAGGTCTATGGCCTCCCCAGATATGTTTTTTTTAACTAAGTTTGTAGTATCATATATGAATTCCTTCCTCTATAAGTATGCCTCAAATCAAAGCAGAAAATGGTTAGCCTCTCCCCTAACATTCATACACCACTGGGCACATCTTGCCTGACAGGTCAGCATTGTGGCATACAGGGTCAATCATTGAGTATGACTTTGCTCCTTCAACAGCTTACATAGCATCTCTCAGCACCATGAAAAAAAAACCGGCTGAGAGGAAATTTCCAGGTCAGTTTCAGCTTGATTTCTCTATTTCCTGCAACCAAAATACAACCAAGAGTAGTAGCAATAGCCCATATTGTTTAGGGGATCTCTATAGCCTCACTAAAGAACAACTCATAGCCGGGCAGTGGTGCTGCACGCCTTTAATCCCAGCACTTGGGAGACAGAGCCAGGTGCATCTCTGTGAGTTCAAGGCCAGCCTGGTCTACAGAATGAGATCCAGGACAGGCACCAAAACTACACAGAAAAACCCTATCTCGAATAACCAAAAAACAACTCATAAAGAAGTATCCCATGCCTGGCATGGAGCTTTTTCTTTAATAATCTGTGATTTGACATCTGGATGATTATATATTATTGTTATATAAGGCTCTTTTGTAGGCATACAGTTTCATTACCCTTAAAGAAATGCCTAGAAATAGAAATGAGATCACAGCACAGGCGTATGTTTCAAATAAACTGACAAATGGATTTCCAAAGTAATCAAATTACATTTTACACTCTCACCAACAATAAAACCTCTAGCTAATCTGTATCCTTATCAACATTTTATGCTGAAAATCTTTAAATTATAGTTATGATGAGTTTTATAGCATTTACAAATTTTCTAATTGTCCATATTCATTTTATTCTTATTTGTTTGCATGTATTTATTTGTTTATTATTTATTTGTTTGATATAGGGTCTTCATATATAACCCACCCTGACCTGGCATTCAAGATCTTCCTGGCCCTAGTCCCAAGATTTCAGGTATGCACTACCACACATGAATTTATTTTTATATTGCTGAGGATCAAGCCCAAGGCCTCATGTATGAGAGACAGTCCCGGCTCATTTTTGGTTTTATTTCATATTAACATTTTTGTTAGCATATGAAGTAATGGGTTTCACTGTATTTTCATACTGTACAACATTATACCTTGTTCTTGTTTGACATAGCCCCAACAGGCATATTTTCTCATGTCCCCTCTTCCTCTTGTTGGCCCATTTCCTCTCATAAGAGTTTGCATTTCTGCTTTTATACTACAGACTTCATTGCTCTATCTTCTTCCTCTTTCCCCTTCCCTTTGTACCTCTTCCTCCCATCTCACAGCCCCATTCCTACTTTCATGTCCTACATATACATATATACATACATAAATTTAAATCCAGTGCAGTAGTTAGGATTTTTATTGCTGTGATAAAAACACCATGACCAAAAACAACTTGGGGAGGAAAGAGTTTATTCCTCTTATATTTCCAGATAAAAGTCCATCAGCCAGGAAACCCAAGGCAGGAACTCATACAGAAGCCATGGAGGGGTTCTGCTTTATGGCTTGCTCCTCATGGCTTGTTCAGCCTGCTTTCTTCTAGCATTCAGGATCACCAGCCCAGGGGTGGCACTGCTCACAGAGAGCTGGACACTCTTACATTAATCACTAATTAAGAAAATGTGCCACAAGCTTGCCTACAGCCCAATTTTATGGAGATATTTTCTCAATTGAGGTTCCTTTTCCCCAAAAGATTCTAGCTTGTGTCAAGTTGACATAGTAATAGCCAGCTCAACCAGACTCTGCTTTTGAGAAAAAATGTGGCATTTATCCTTCTAAGTCTAACTTATTTTGCTTAACATAATGATCTTCAGTTCTACCCATTCTTATTTTTTTTTGTTGGCCAGAGAGTAAATCTAGAAAAGGTACACATTTTTTTTCTTTAAAATGATACAAAAGCATAAACCATAAAAGAAAATATTGATAAATGGGATATTATTAAAATTAAAAACCTCTGTTTATCAGAAGATACTTTTAAGAAAATGAAAAGACTAGTCACTGATGAAGCATCTAAATGTACCAAAAGAATCCTCATATCTACAACATATAAAGAGCTCCTGGAAATAAATACAAAAAGGTAAATGCCTAAATTTAGAAATAAGTGCAAGATTTGAACAGACACTTTACAAAGAGAATATCCAAATTCCCATCAGCAAATGAAAAAGCCCATAACTTCATTAATCATAATAAAAAAAGCAAACTTAAACCACAATGAGGTATTACCACACAAAAAGCAGAGATAATTGAGAACACTAACTGATAATAAGGAGATGGAGCTTTCATATATGTTACTGGTGGGAGTGAAAGTTTGAAAGACTGGTAGTAAATACTTAGTATACAAAAACAATTACTAGAGATAAACATGACCTAGCAATTCAACTACTAAACTACTGAATGGATAACCAAGAAAAATGACTACATATATGTTACAAAGACAGATTGACTCACAAGGGGCATAAGCAGACTTTCAAGTCACTGAAAATATTCAATAGTATTATCTGGCTCATATGAATTTATCAAGTTGTACTTCTGCATTCATTACTTTTCTATTGTTGTGATAAAATAGCATGGCCAAGGAAATATATAGAAGAGTTTGGGGTTATGGTTTCAGAGGTCTGAGTCCATGATGGCACAGCAGAGGTAAGCCAGCTGTAAGTATGGCAGCTAGAGCAGCAGCTGAGAACTCACATTTTCATCCATAAGCAGGAAAAAGAGAAAGTTGACTAGAAATGGCATGAGACTTTTAACTCTCAAAGCCAGCCTATAGTGACACAGGGCCACACCTCCTATGCCTCCCCAAACAGTACCACCAACTGGGGACAAAATATTCAAATGCCTGAGACAATGGGGGACATCTCAGTAAAACCACCAAAACATATATGAATATGTCATACTGTAACAATTTGATACAAGTAACAATAGACATCTCTGAGAACTGAAACAGTGATGAATGGTCCTTTAAAGGATAGAATCTTAAGAATGCTAAAGTGTTAGCCACTGCCACCACCACCACTAAAATAACACTCACTCAGTTGTTTCCTAAACTGAGATGGAAAATATTCCATCTGAACACTGTCTACCTTGTAAACCATTGCCCAGAGACCCGATTCCTGGGATCTTTTCAAGATTGCTTATTAGCTCTGATATGTCATGACCTCATTTGGAAGGATTAGAGGCTCTTCAATCCTGTTAACGTTCCAATATTGGATTAGAGCACCCAAATTAACTCATATTTTTCTGGTCACTTGGTTCCACCAATATAAATTTGAAGAAAATTGTATTATAAACCACGCTTAGGAGCTGTATCCACAATATGGAGATGCCAAGCCTGTGAGAAGATGGCAAACTACCCTAGATGTCTGGCATCCTGTCATGTGTGCACATATGTAAGCATGTGTGTATATGTGTATATGTTTATAGTCTGGCCTAAGGTGGTCTTCTTTCCTTTTAAATCAATATTTCATAACTTCAATATAATTTTGTTTCTATTATCTTAGTCCATGTAGGTGAGCAGAAATAACATTCATAATGATACTCATTTTTTAATAGATCATCACCCATGCTTTCCTTTACAGTGTCTTAATACTAATGAAGGAGAAATGCACAGTTGTTGAGGGTAGAGCAGTAGGAAGGAGGGGCATGAACAGAATCTTATTGGAGTAACAAGATGCCCTTTTGAGAACTAAAATGCCAACAAGAGGATTATGATTTATAAATTATAATAACACATATTTGGCAACTCAACCATAGAATTCACATGAGACCGAGTAAGTTTCATCTTTCCACAGAGGAAAGGCTAAGAGCAAATAAATTGCACATGCATAATGAAATTTCACAACAGCTTTTTAAACATGAAAATGTCCCTTCTCTTGTCACTCCAGGAACAAATTCTGCACATCTTGGAGTAGTTGTTCAAATTTACTATGCCAATCTTTTTGGTGGTTTTTTTTTTTTGAGTAAATGGGATATCGTAAGTAAAATAGTTTCCATGTGTAGTCAATAAGCCCAGCTATTTATACAGAATAATGTTCAGTCCAGTGAGGAAATATTCATTAGTCTTCCTCCATTTGGGAAATATGCTCTCATTTGACTGTTGATGGCTGACTGGTAGCACTCAAGGAAAACTTGGGATGATTCATGGGAGAGCACAATATTGGTAACAATGTGGAGTGTAGGTGCAAAATTAGAGGTTGAGTTATGTCAGAAGAGAATCACAGCCATGTCCCTAGCTTTCCAAATGGAATAGGCAGCTGTGCACTGGAGACCTTAACTTTGGTTACGGTATGGGCCAAGTGAGCACTCTCATAGCTGGTATAATGCCCGGAAGTGAGACAGTTGCTGGACAAGAGAGAGCAATAAAGTTGAGAAACAATTGATTTTGAACAACTGAGCAAAAACTTCACTTGCCAAAATATTCAAACATGGGGAATTTTATAGGGGGAAACCATACAGCATATTACTTTCCGAAACATCCCTCAAGGCCACAGAAAGACAACAGTAACTAATTAAGGGGAGCCTTCTCCCTAGGCATGCCAGCACCACTTACAGTGAAATGAGTAAGTCTGATTTTAAAGCATGTTTTGTTTCCAGCAGAGTTTTTCCTAATTATTTTTATTAGTTTTTTTCAAATTAGCATACAAAGTAGTGGTTTTCATTATGACATTTTCTTCCTTTGTCAACCGCCCTCCTTCTCTCCTTCCCTCCTTCCCTCTCAGACACCCTGCTTCCCTCCTGCTGGCCCCTTTCCTCCACTGCTATGCCCTCTACTTTCATGGCACATGCATTCTATTTCTCTCTACTCTGACTTCTTCTTTCTTATCCCATGGTTCCCTTTCTGGTTTCATAAGGTAGACACACACACATGCACACACACACACACA